>JAVHNL010000565.1:0-50000 GCA_031216105.1 Dalbergia cultrata
GAGCAAACATAGTATGCAATTAAATAGAGATGGATCATTGTCAAAGAATCGTTCGCATTTGGTAATGGCTACAGCTGTCGGCAAGAGATTGGTTAAGTTGATGGTTCGAGAAAATAGCTGTGGGACTCACAGCAGCCATAGGCCATTCTTTTGCCAATTTGCTCAAATAATTATGGTCATTGGTCTCCCTTAGCATGCGGTAGTTGCCACCATCTTAGCACGTTCCCCCCAGTCCACCATAATCACACAAAAAATCATTCTGGACTTGTGATTCTGACCTGATTGAGATGTGATCAAGTTGATGAACAGAAAAAGTCAGAACAAATAAATTGATGGATAGAAAGGAATGAAAGTATATATTGTTGGGCAGCGTGCAAGCTAAAAAATATAAGAATAGATTATTTTTTCAGTAGAAAAAACAATGAAAGAAAAAAAATAATATAAAAGAGACAAAATTTAATGTGATTCGGTATTAATTATCTAAATTCACGATCTCTATAAGGAGTTTCAAATCTTTCACTATCTGCAACTTTTGAATAGTTAAAGATGCAAATCATCCTTAAAAATACTTCACCACATGAACAACTCCTAAAAGCTACTCATATAGATCACTTTCACTTTTTGGAAGATAACAAAACTCAAATAACTAAAGTCATATTTATAAGCTAAAATACTAACAATATTTCTATTTCTTATCGATGTAGAATTTTGGGTTAAATCCCAACAAATCCTCCCCTTAATCCAAAGTATTGCCAAAAAGCTAGCTGCAACAATTGTCCTCACAAACATTTTTCTTGCAAAACTTATATTTCACGAATAATCAATGATGTAAATAAGATTTATGCCTGCTCTATTAATTTGTACCGCCACTGCACAAGAAACATGCCTCTAAAAAAAAACGTTAATTGCAGCGGTTAGAATTGTAAATTAGGGCGGTTTTTTATCGCCGTTTTTCACAATAACGACGGTTTTGGGAACCGCCGTAATTACCAATGCCATTTGGTAAATTATAGTGGTTTCCTTTGAACCACCACAATTTACATATAGTTAATTACGACGGTTTGAAACTGCTATAATTTTCAATCAAATTAAAAAATATATTATTAATTATGGCGGTTTAAAATCATCACAAGTTACAACAATTTTAAAAAAATTATTAATTACGGCGGTTTTAACGGCCATAATTTGCATTTCAATTGAAAAAATAATAATAAAATAATTCCTCTAATTACTTTCAATCTTTTCTAACACATCTTAACATTTTCATCAATAAAAAGATTATAACAACAATTGAAAGATGGAGACAGAGACTAACAAATTACTAATTGGCTACTAACAAAGTGCAATTCTTCTCAAATTTAATCAACTTGTTCCATCTTGCTTCCCTCAACTTCAGCATCAACTTCCTCCAATAGGGGCATGTCAGCATCAACCTCACTAGCATCCTCGTCAATGCTTAGCCCAAGCTTCAGCATCCTGTGGATCTCGTTTCCAAAGGTGTTAGGATCATCAAGGCTGAGCCCAGAAGTTAGGCGAGCAGTCTCAAAGAGCAAGAGAACAAGATCCTTGACATTAATTAGTCTTCTTGCTTGATATGTACCCTGCCATGCTGTTGTCCCTCAAGGCCTGAGCCTTCATGATCCTTTCCATATTCGCGGTCCAGCCATATTCACCAATTGCAAGAGAGCATGGTGAATCAACAAGACGGTCAGACACAAAAATCAAGAGAAAAATTTGCAGAATAGTAAAAATTTGCATTCACATACACAAAATAACAAGAGAAAAATTTGTAGAGCAAAACAGAACAAAACCTGAAATTCCCAACACCAAAAATAGTAAAAACAAAACCCAGAAGAAGAACCCACCAACCCCAGGATTTTCAAAAACCAAAAATGAAAGAACAAAACTTCCAACTTCATTTTGAAATTAAACAAAGAGCAAAAGATTAAAAAAACCCTCCTTCTGTAAGTAAAATAATTGTTTTTGGTAAAAGTATAAAGCATAGATGGATTATCAGAGATACCACGAATTTGCACATCCATAAATTAACATTGCTGCTAGTTCGGAGAGGTCAACAAACACTAATTACATCCCATAGATGATTTATGGAATAGACGCACTAGCCATACCATTCATCATAAAGAAAATGTCAGATAGCACAACCCCCACAGTGTTTGAAACAACTAAAATGTAGATTGTATTTAAAGAATGAAAACAGTTCATGGCAAGCTAACTCTAGGAATTAAAGAAACAACTTGTTCATGTAAAGGGTGGACTTTAACTGGAGGGCCACACTCATTTTGGTTGTCACCGAGCACTACCAAATTAACGAAAACTACCATATTAGATATGTGGCACCAATAATTTTAATTACCATTCAAGCTTTTTGATCTATTCCAGTCATACTGCAAAAGGTATGCATCATTAGTTGTCAAGAAAACACATACACTGACAAAAGTCGAAGTTGACTCTGGAATTGATGGAACTTCAAGCAATAGTCCTGAGCCATTATCCACCCCTGACAACTTTTGAGTTGTCATATATATCTCCAATATTAACATGCTGCACAACAGAGTTAATTTATCAATCTTTAACACTGTACACATGATTATCCACTTCTATTGACAGAATATCAAATTTGCTATATGTCCAGCATGTTATCCATGTTGTCAATAAGAGATCAAGATTTATTATTTCAAGTCTATAAGCAATGAAGAGATTTGGATTAGAGAATGTTCTCACGATGGGAGGGTGGTTTGTATTTTTTTAATTCTACTTCCATTATTGTGGTACCAAAAGGACTATTTAGTTACAATAATAGAATGTAGACCAATGAATTTGTTGAGATTCATATGATTATAATGAATTCACAATCACCCTTTAGAGTATTCAACTAAGTTTCAAGAGGCACATTTCTTTTTCTCAGTTATTGGTAATACCAAGTATATGGGTTATCCTATGACATTTCTTTCGGACTTCAAGGCAAGTATATTAATATTAAAAAAAAGTGAAAACCTCAGCCTGAGATTCTGACGCAAGCCTAAAGAAATCCGCAGCGATGAAGTGCTTTCCGACGGATTCCACCATTTTGATTTGGCCAATTCAATAGGATGATGTCTCAAGCCTATCAAAACGGCACTTGTTGCAATGTATCACAGTGTAAAAATCCAAAAGTGTTTTTCTGCAAATTGAAACTTTCAATAAGTATGCATAAATAATATTAAGTTGATTATACCACTTGAATATATTCATAGTCCAGAACAATAAACTGAAATGCAATTTCATATTTGCTAACTTTTTATTCCTTATTTATTTACAAAATGCAAGTTTAAAATGTTGCACTCATGACATGTATTTTGCACCATACTTGCTCACCAACAACATTGAGAACAAGAACCATGCTGCCATGAACCAAACAAAAGTTTTCAGATCCTATGAAAAGGAAAAAAGGATTGGCAAGAGTGCAGACAGGTTCACCGAAGCACACCAACAACAAACTGGTTTGTATAAATAATTGAATTATGAGGTTTAAAGCACGACAGTCATTACCTACATGATATGAAAATTGGCTAAATGCTTCAATAAAAGGCATAGACTCAGTATCCCCTGCATTAAAGAAAAGTCATCCTAAATTAAGGTTTTGTTAATATAGAAGATGTTCTAAAATTTTCATAATATCAAAATTATTCCTCTCACTATCTGCCGAATAGAAGCTACTCATCCATCTTTTTTTAAAAAAAAATGGAAAACTTTGAGTGGATAAATGAAATTACAATAGCATTGAAAATCAAATTCCACCTAAGTACTAATTTTATTTTTCTCTACAAGTATAAATCTACCTATAGTTCCACCCAATTCAATAACATATAGACATCAGCTGGCCCTTCTTTTCCATCGACTGGTATCTTTGCAACACACTCAATCCACTCTTAGATGGTGTCTATTATGTGTGGAACAACTTATCAACGAAGCAGAGCCGGAATAAAAATCAAGACACCAGGGACAATTAGAAATAGCTTCAAAGAGAAGAAATCAAAATGATTAAATAGACCTGGACAGTCTTCCCAAGATAATCTCCTCTTCTCTCCTCCCCAATAACAAACTATAAACATTCAACATAAAAAAAAACCAATGAGAAAACCACACGCAAGGCAATCTTAATAAAAAATAAAGAAGAGAACATCCAAAGGCAGATTGCAGTTTGTTAACCTGATTTATTTTTCCGGTAGTGATGTTGTTGTCATGGGTTAATTTGATGTCCAAGAAACGTTCATAGTTCCCAAGGTCAAAAGAATGAATACAAATTGCAAACCTAAACATCAAAACCAAAAAGAAAAAAAGGTTGCAGTCATCCTCTAGTTATTGTAACGGAGACCAGTCAAATCATCTCAGAGAACAAACAAAAGACATTTAGCTGTAATTTCAAGTAAAATAAGATAATGGAAAAAAGGTTGGGGTAACATTGGTGAAGATTCACAAGATAGATAATGGCATGTGACCAAGAAGCAACAAATAAAATCCCAACCTCAAACTATATTTCATAAAAAGAAACTACTAATTGGGATGCTCAAGATTAAAAAAAGAAAAAAAAAATTGTGTATTTACCTCACCACCATCATCTAAGACGAACACCTCCCCATGTTCAAAAGGAGACATGCTCCCTGCATCAGTGTTTAGGTAGGGATCTAACTAACTCTAGCAGTGATAATCTGATGTGCCTTTACTGCTATTGTATATAAAGCACTCCTACTCAATAATAACACACTTTTGCATTGTTTCAATTCAATGTGTAATAACTACAAGTACACTCAACCCTAACTGGTTTTGCTCAAATTGGATTAATCCACCATGGGGGTAAAGGTCTCCCACATTATTCTCTCTTTATATGTTTATAAGATTCAAATAGAAAATTTTATTAAAGAGGAGAAATTATTAATCTGCTTGAACCAACAAATTTGGTGCATGAAATTTATTGAAGCCTTGTTAGTGAACATTAACAAAGTTGTCTTGTGATGCTTCCATCCGCGAATCTATGAAAATTTAATTATATATAAATACAATTAGCATTTAGAAACCCGATTTCTTGACAAGATTTAAATTAAAAATCATAGATAATTTGCAGTGAATAAATTCTTAGCACTTTAAGAGTATTTTATAAAAAAAAATGACACTGTTTTTTATTAGTAAAAAAATGACACATTAATCATATAAGATATTGAATTATAGAATTACTAACTGAATACGCAAACTAAGGGTAAATGGACCCCCCCTTCAGTCACTATTAAATTACAAGATCACACTATAATCGGTCTTTTCTTTTGTACATGGTGCGTTTTTTGAGGCAAGAGGTTCACTTTTTTCGCATGTTTCCAAAAGTCCATCAAAATCATATATCATATAAATGAATGAATATGATTAAGCGAATTTTGAGGCATACTTATTGGCAAGGTATACATGCGGAAGCGATGAGTGTGTCCGACTCTATCACATATACTAGTATTTTTGAATCAATTTCATTACTTTCTTAATCAGTTGATAACATTTCCGAGAATAATGGTGAATTTATGTGTTTGTAAAGTGACAGTTCATACATCTAATAGAGGAGTAGTGACCTAATTATATTATTCCTGATTCAGTTCCAGGTCATCGACCCAAGATTACTACATATCATTTAATTCAGACCATTATTCTCTAGTACATATTTGACAAGCTTGGTTCACTATTTCCTTTGGTAATATGTATATGATAGCATGTCGTAATGATCATGCAGCCAGACTAAATGATTCTGAAAAAAACGGTATGCCCAGTGAATTCATACACTCAATATGATAACTAGTGGTAGTGTCAGTGATATATTAAATAAATACATATTAACAAAAAGGTATTTTTGTTGTATGATCCGTCGTAATCATTTGTTATTTGTTTATCTCCCCGTATTTTGCGCTCCAATTAGTGAGGCGTTTAATTCTTTTATCAGTCAGAGCGAGAATGATTCAAACTATAGAATACTAGAATAGCTTGGGATAAAATGGAATGTTTTATATAGATTAATCTAAATAATACCTCTGTTCTTTAATAAGTGTCCATTTTTACTCATGCATATATATTAAGAAAATAATTGAATAGTCTCGAACTTAGATAAATTGATATATATTTTACGATATTACTTTTATCATCACCTACTCTAATACTTTCTCATATTTAATTTATTAACTAACTCTCTCTTATAAGGATATTATGGGAAAAATAATTAATATTGTCTAGAATTCTTAAAAAAATAAATAATAATAGAAAAATAAAATTTTATAAATAGATATTTATAATAGAACGAAGATAATAATAGAACTTGACAGTATAGATGAACAAGCATGGGAAACCCAATACCCTTATTAGATAGAGAACCGTGGAAATATTTACGTTGACTTATAAGTAAGATACTCAACTAGGTGGAAACTGGAAGGAGGGATCTCGGTCAATGCTTGACATTTTCTTTGGCTAGTGGCTACTGCCCGATCAATAACCATCATTTACATCAGAGCATACTTAGTCGTAAGAACTAATTCGCCTTACCTTCCCAACATGCTTTTTTTCGGAGAATATTGAAGTGAGAGATGTTCAAGTGTTACGCATCGTTGAATTCTCATGACCATAGAACTTGGAACTTGAGATGCATATATACAATGATCAGACACTTTGATAGAAATACCAATATTTAGAGTGCATTTGGTGTGTGTATATATAATATACAAAAATATTAATTTAACATTCAAAAAATGGGTGTTTAATGAATGTTGAAAAATTTAAACTAAGACTTAAATGCTAGTATTTATTAATGTTATATTGTCAGCACTATGATTAATAATTTTTTGTTGTCATATTTGTTTTTGTATTAAATGTAGTTGTTGAATGTTTGTTTTTGCATTAAATGTAGTTGTTGAAGTTTTTGCATGGAAGAGAAAATCGATCGACCAGGTCCGACCAGGTCGACGGAACCACACCTGGCCAATCCAAGTTAACCCCTCAAAAGCGGAGGAAGTCAAAACCGGTTAAAACTGGTCAGAACCGGGAAAAATCGAGAAAATCGGCGAACCGGACCGGTCGAACCAGTCCGAAGACTTTGAAATTTTTTTTTTTTTGGTTTTGAAGTTTAAATATTGATATTTTGTGACAGTCATAAAGTAAAAATGAAGAAAATGGAACCAAAAAATGGTACTAACAAAGATTATTGGATTATATATATATATATATATATATATATATATTAGTTTCGAAACTTAAATACTGATATTTTGTGATAGTCACAGAGCAAAAATGAAGAAAATGGAACCAAAGAATGACACTAACAAAGATTGTTGGATTATAAACCTATGAATATTTTTTTGTGTGTTGATTATGTTAATATTAATGATTTAATATATTTTTTATATTCTAATTAATCATATGTCTATATTTAAATATATATTTTATTGTATTCCGGTTCAACCCCGGTTGAACTGGTCAAACCTCTAAACCTTTGAACCAGTACCTTGACCGGTTCGATGCCCGGTCCGGTTTTCTCTTCCTTGAGTTTTTGTTTTATTCAAGGTTTGTAATCTATAAGAAAGGAAGTGTATGGATGTTGTATTTGTGATCTGGTTAAATAAAAAACACTCTTCCACTCAATTAGTGTATTATAGCCTTAGTTTTATTTTTAGAGAGAAAACATTGAGTGGTTATGTGGATCTGATATCATATTGGTATCAGAGCTGGTTAAATTCAGCGCTAAATTTTAGAGAGTTTGTGACAAACAAGAATGGTGTCATATAATTAATTTTTATAGAGTCAGTATAACAAACAATTACAACATTGTTTGGTCCGGTCCAAATTAGATGGGAAACTTGATTATTATTATAGGGAGATTTTAATATGCAGTCATTTAAAAACTCGTAATATTTGGAGCTTTATTGAACAAGACATTCAAGAAAGAGCATATCAAACAATTCAAAGAAGAGACCAATTGGCGCTATCACAAATCCATCAAGGAATGAATTATTCAGTGTTTGGCAAAATTGCAAATGCCAAAATTGCCAAGGAAGCATAGGATACTCTAAAGTTGTCTTACAAAGGTGTAGAGAAGGCACAAAAATCTAAACTACAGTCTTTGCACAGAGAATATGAAAGGTATGAAATATTCAGCTCAGAAATTGTTGAACAATAATTTTCTCGTGTCATTGACCTTGTCAATAAGATGAGAGTATATGAAGAGAATATAGAAGTGAGAAAATCTTTGGCACTATGCCGATCAAAATTGATCGTATGGTAACTACAATAATTGAATCACGTGACAAGACAAAATGATAATTGCAGAATTGCAGGGAAGTAAAGAAATTCATGTTAATAGGATCCTGGAGAAGACAGAAAAATCAACAAAAGAAGCCTTGAAGAGTCAGATGAATTTAAAAAGATTTGCTGAATCAAGCCATGAAGGAGAATAAAAAAGTTATGGCCAAGGCAGGGGAAACTCTAGAGGCGTGGGAAACTTTAGAGGCAGAGGCAGAGGAAATTTCAGATAGAGGTCATGACACTAATTACAATCAAGGAAGAGACAATAGTTTCAAATCACATAATTGAGGAAGATGAGGAAATAATTTTGGGCATACTAATCGAGCAAGAGGAAGAGGTAATTTTTATTAAGAAAGAACAAACTTTAATTGTTTTCAGTGTGAAAAATTTGGGCATAAAGCTGTAGATTACAAATTTAGACCAATGAATCAAAGCAATAGCACTCAAGCAAATATTGTTGAAAACCAATGTCAAGATATTGGTGAGAATTCTAATCGACAAAGTCTATTTTTGGCAAGCAATTCTTTTGATGTTGAAGAAAATATATGGTATTTAGATATTGGTTGTAGCAATCACATATGTGGAAAAAAGGAATTATTTTCTTCACTAGATGAAGCTGTAAAATCATCTGTAGAATTTGGCAATAAATCAAATATTTTGATTTTGCGAAAATGTCAGATAAAAATAAAATTGAAAGATGGTTCTCGCAATTTCATTTTTGATGTGGTTTATACTCATGGTCTTCATCACAATTTGTTGAGTTTGGGATAGTTGTCAGAGAAAGGCTATAATATTCAAATTTATCAATGATACTGCACGATATTTGATAATAATGGAAGATTTATAGCCAAGGTAAAAATGACTCAAAACAGACTTTTTCCATTGAAAATTCAACATGTAAAATTTTCTTGCTTGAGTTCAATGATATATGATGATAACTGGTTGTGGCACATGCATTTTGGACATTATCATTTTTTTGAATTAAATTACCTATCAAGGAAAAAACTTGTTTCTAGTTTGCCAATTGTTCAAATTCCTAATTGTATTTGTGAGACTTGTCAATTGGGAAAGAAGCACAAAGATATATTTCCTATTGAACAATCTTGGAGAGTAAAAAGGTTGTTGGAGATTGTGCATTCAGATCTATGCACCATTGATGTTCTATCACATAGTGGAAATAGGTATTTCATTACTTTTATTGATGACTTTAATAGAAAGACTTGGGTGTATTTTTTGAAGTAGAAACCAGAAGCATATGATATTTTCAAGTCATTCAAGGCATTTGTAGAGAATCAAAGTGGCTATAGAATCAAGATTCTAAGGACAAATAGAGGACAGGAATATCTTGCATGTGTAGATTTCTTTGAGCAGCATGTGATTCAACATCAGCTGACAACCAGATACACTCCCCAATAGAATGTAGTCGCCGAAAGGAAAAACAGGATAATCATGGATATGGTGAGATGCATGTTGTGGTTCAAATAATTGCCAAAAGAATTTTGGGCAGAAGTAGTTACTATTGCTGTGTATATTTTAAGCAAGTACTCAACAAGGAGTGTTCATAATAAGACTCCTGAAGAAGCTTGGAGTGGAAGAAGGCCTTCAATTCATCACCTCATAGTTTTTTGGTGTATTGTATATGCCCATGTACCAAATCAGTTAAGGAAGAAATTGGATTACAAAGGTGAGAAATGTATTTTCATTGGTTACAACATGAACTCTAAGGCATATAAATTGTATAATCCAGATACAAAGAAGGTGATCATCAGTCGAGATGTGGCTTTTGATGAAGAAGCAATGTGGGATTGGTCTTCCAAAACTCAAAAGGAGACCATGGTGATTTCTAATAGTTTTGAAGAAGAAGAAGAAGAAGAAGATAGACAGACAGGCACATTAACTCAACCAGAATCATCAAGTCGACCTCATCAAAGGAATCGTCAATTACTAGCAAGACTAGGGATTATGTGTGAGCAATAATAATGATCTATCTAATGAAGAGATTATTAATTTTGCTTTGTTTGCAGATTGTAAACTAGTAAGTTTTGAAGAAGCTTCCACTGACAAGAATTGGAGAAAAGCAATGGATGAAGAAATTTTCCCAATTGAGAAAAATGATACTTGGGTACTAATAGATTTGCTTGCAGATAAGAAGCCAATAGGAGTGAAATGGGTATACAAGATAAAGTACAAGTCCAATGCTGAGATTGATCAGTTCAAAGTAAGATTAGTTACAAAGGGATACAAGCAAAAGCTAGGTATTGACTACTTTGAGGTATTGCCCCTGTTGCTAGACTTGATACAATAAGGACGATTATTTCATTTTCTGCTCAAAATAAGTGGAAGTTATATTAAATGGATGTCAAGTCTGCAGATTTATGTTGAGCAACCTGCAGGTTATGTGATCTCTAGAGAAGAAGACAAAGTCTACTCATTGAAGAATGGTTTGAAACAAGCACCAAGAGCATGGTACAAGAAGAATGATTCTTAGTTAATTGAGAATGATTTTCAAAGATGCCCATTTCAACATACTTTGTACAACAAATCTGTTGAGTCTAGTGATATGCTCATTGTATACCTTTATGTTGATGATTTGATTTTCACTGGAAATAATTTAAGGATGATTGCAGAATTCAGGAAGGCCGTGGTGAAATATTTTGAAATGACAGATCTGGACCTCATGTCTTACTTTCTATGCATTGGAGTTGTTTAGCAAAACCATGGCATTTTCATTTCTCAAACGAAATATGCTAATGATATTTTGAAGAAGTTTCAGATGGAAAATTCAAAGCTAGTCTCCGCTCTAGTTGAAGAAAAGCTGAAATTGATAAGGGAAGATCAAGGAAAAGCTGTGGATCCTACCTATTACAAGAGTTTGATTAGAAGTTTGAGATATTTAACTGCAACTAGACCAGAAATAGTTTTTGGAGTTAGATTATTAAGCAGATTCATGGAGGAGCCGCGCACTTGTTATTTGCAAGCAGACAAAAGGGTTCTTCGCTATATGAAAAGTACCATGACTGATGGAATTTTTTATAGTAATACTAATGATGTGAGGGTTGTAGGATATATAGATAGTGATTGGGCAAGTGACATAACAACAAGGAAAAGTATTTCAGGATATGTTTTTCATCTTAAGTCTGGTACAATATTTTGTTCTTCAAAGAAACAACCAGTTGTTGCACTCTCCACATTTGAAGCAGATTATATAGCAACAGCCAACTATGCTACACAAGCAGTATGACTGAGAAGAATTCTTGAAGCATTGAAGCATAAACAAAATACTCCCACAATAATATTCTGTGATAACAAATCTGCTATTGCACTTTGCAAAAATCCAGTATTTCACGGGAGATCCAAACGTATATATATATATACATTCGATTTCATAAGATTCGAGAATTGGTGACTGAGAAAGAAGTGATGATTGATTACTGTCATACTAATGAACAAGTTGCAAATATTTTCACAAAGCCTTTGAAGAATGAGTTATTCTGCAAGTTAAAGAAAATGCTTGAAGTGATGATTGATTACTGTCATATTAAAGAACAAGTTGCAGATATTGTCACAAAGCCTTTGAAGAATGAGTTATTATGCAAGTTAAAGAAAATGATCGGAATAATCAACTTTAAACACTTGGTCTAAGGGAGTCAATGTTAAAAAATTTAAACCAAGCATTAAATGCTAGTATTTATTAATATCATATTGTGAACATTAACATTAATAATTTTTTATTGTCATGCTTGTTTTTGTATTAAATGTAATTGCTTAAGTTTTTGTTTTATTGAAGGCTTGTAATCTATAAAAAAGGAAGTATATAGATGTTGTATGTGTGATCTAGTGAAATAAAAAATCTCTTCCTCTCCGTTAGTGTATTGCAGCTTTAGTTTTATTTTCAGAGAGAAAATATTGAGTGATTGTGTGAATCTGATATCAATAAAACATCTATTTTATTACTGTTGAATATGATAATAATTTTTATTTATCTCATTCACACATCAGATTCAATAGTAATAAAGTAGATGTCCCAATAGACACCAACTTTTGAAGTGTTGAAATAACACAACTCTATAATATATATATATAGGGCAGGATGGAACTTACCGTCTCCATGTGGCTTAACTCAACCTATTTTCCACTCATAAAATAGAACTGATATCATTATTAAAAAAAATATATATTGCACCACTTAAACCAATTGATGAGCCTTTATCTTTCAAGTACTTCTTAGCTATCAAGTTATTTGGATCGTCATTATTATGTTTTTTTTCATTAGCAAAAAGTTAGGTTGATAACAACAAAATGATGAAATAGCCTTATTTAACTAAGATCAGTTTCCACATAGTTAATCAAGGGCGAAAAGAACAAAATAAGAGTTTATCTTGTTTATTCCGTATATATATCAACCGAATGTATGCTGCAAATACAACCTCAATCAAATCCAATGCATGCGTCTATTATAAATCTGATACTGTCAAACTACAAGGTTACAAATATTTACAGGGATAAAATGGAAGATGTATACGACATAAACATGGAGAATTCATACTCAAGCAAAGATGTAATATAGTGCTGACTTGAATTGAAAGTGCAGTGCCTATTTCAAAGCTGGAGACAGCATCTTGAACAAGGGGAGCTATATTAGACATATCACACGCCTTCTGTTTATTCCTATAAGCATACAGAAAGCTTCCCCTGGAAGGTTTTACATACAATGCGCACTACACACCAACACAAGTACATACATGTAAATACGTACATACATACTGGTATACAGTACACAACCAATCTAATAACTAGCTTTGAATCCCTTTTGAAAGTTACATTACCAACAAATCACACAACTATTTTCTCTAACAACATTTTTTTGAATGTTTTCTGGAAAAAAATCGACTGAATAAATCCAGTATATCTAGTGGTGGCAGGGTGAATTTGAGAAGTTGCGATTATTATCATTGTTGCTCCTTCAAATTCTGCATATAATTAAACTTCATTTACAACTCATACTGTGACCCTGCACATAAAGTAAGGATTACGGACAAACTCCAGGGGTATGATTTTAATGATGTTCAATATATTCACTAGTGACCAAAAACTGCTATTCTATGAGTTGAACACATGGATGATTTCATACTCTAATACGTCGCTCACGCAAATGTCTCTTTTAGGCTTAGAGCATGAATAATTTTTTATAATAGAAGATAACAAGGATCGAACCCTGATCTTATAGCTATTGGATAGAGGAACATGAATGAATTTATACTTTAACGATGACTTAATGTTGGCCAAGATTAACACTCTTGATACAGTTCACTACAGTCTAGCTAACATTATTAAAGGGATGATGATTATCAACATGATGATGGGTGGGGATGGAAGAAAGGGACAAAGCATAAGGGTAGAATAATATCCATTCAAATATTAGGCTAGCAAAATATGCATTATTGCTTATGAAGCAATTCACCTGTTCAGATTATGCGGCTAAAGTCCAGCCACCGAAATTCGTCATGGCTTCTTCATTCTCAATCTCTGCATCAGTGAATGTAAGGGCTTTCTGTAGCTTTCTTGGGGAGAACACCTCAACCTCAGCCATATATGTGGCAGTCACGGGTCTGTGGTCTGACATTTTAAGCTCAGCCCTTCTGTAACTTAGTATTCTAATTCCATTGCCATATGACAGAATGCGATCACACCTGAAAGGTGATTGCAAACATTATAAAGAAAATTTATACAATAAAACTAATGTAACAGATTGCTCTAGTTCTCACACCATGAGGGATTAATGACATAATAAATTAAAGCCCTTTCAATGACTCTGAAGAAGTATCTGTTGGGATCTCTAGCACAAACTTGCGCAGCATAATTTACAGCAAAATTATCATTGGCTGGAATTGCAAGTTCATTGAATCAAAACTTCAATAAAAGCAGGATCATGTAGAAGAATCACAAAGGATTCACACAAAATTCACATGCCTCATGTTGGCAATGTTGGTCCAAAAAAATTCTTGCTTCTTTAGGCCTCTTCTTCGAAGTTTCCAATAAAATATTAGGAAAGAAGAACTCAAGCAATTTTTGACCGGAGAAGTTTAAAAGTGTAAGAACTTATCCCCTACGAGGAAACCTTTTGATTCGTTCAACATGTTTCCAACAACTCCACCACATCCCATGTTAACTATTGAGTGAGTATTGAACATGGTACGATCATGCATACACGTTGACACACAATTTATTCAGAACATGAAAAAACAATGGTATTCTAGAAGATAGATAAATAAATATATCAACACAGATAGGCAGAAATGGAAGCAGAACATACCATGCTGGCGTACGCCTCCCAACCTTTGGATCCTCTCCATAGTACTTCTCTGAATTAGTCTCATACTTATAAGTTGGTGCAAATTTTAGTGTGCCTTCTGACCATCCACCAAAAACACCCTTCTCCAGTTCTTTCATGAGCTGTCAAAATAAGATGGTCAATAGACTAAACAGCTGGAGTTCATTCTGAAGCAGGTACTTTCCACTTTTCACAATGGAACCAGAACAAACGAAGAAATGGACTGTGGAGATAGTAATCTAACTTGGTCCAATTAGTGCCCATTAAGATCGTTGATTTAATATGAAATGTAAGAGCAAAACTTCTTAAGTCATGGCACTTGCCTCCTAATGGTTTTTAATTTTTACTCATTACTCATTACTAGCAAGAGATTCAAGGGTTCGAAAACATGGACGTCTTCCTAATGGTTATCTTGAATCCAATCAGGTCACAACAAAATGTGGGGTGTATTATTAGTAAATGGATAGCTTTATATATCTACGCTAACAAGGCCTAGATCAGAAATATAGAGACCAAGTTTAGGCCCTAGGTACCATATTTCTTATCAAAGCAGCAGATTGGACCATATAAATTGTGTTCTAAAGGAAGATTCTTATTCCATACACATCTAAGGCAAGGATTTCTATATTACCTGGTCTTTCTCAATCAATTTTGACCACTGCTTTTTTGAGATAAGATCTCTTGTTTTCTCATATGACAAATCGATACGGTAATTCAGATCACCCAACCAAATTATTCTTCTGCAAATAAATTGGAGGTGATTTAGTGATTATGATTCTTTTAATACAGAGCACGAGTTACAGTTGCCAAACAGAAACATAAGGAACATAATAAAAGCTCCACCTAAGTGCATGAAAAGTGATTAGGCATATAGGAAAATGACAAAAACATAACTACCAATAATGAGCTAAAACATGGAAAAACCAACAAGAAGGTAAGTTACTGCACTAGCAGTTAACCGCGGAGTGTGGGAGAAATGTACAACAGTTTCAACTAGGAGTATAACAAAATCAAAGCCCATCTTCATATATAATTATTAAGACATGCACTTACTCATGATCAAGAATACTTCTTGGAAGTCCAATATCAGAAAGCGATTGAAAATGGGTTCTGTGATGTATTTCACGCACATCAGCATTTCTTCTGAGTTCATCTGCTTCCTTTTCACCTGCCGTAAGGTGGGTGCATATAAAACAAAAGAGTGTCTGATATATGGACATGCTGATAGATATTGATCCCTGAAAATTTTAAAAGAAAAATTCTTTGTCATACTCATATAACAATGACAATGACAATGTCATGACCAGAAGCTACAAACTCAGGCAGTAAGAAAAAGAAAAGAAATGAGCATTCTAAAGAAAGGGGGAAAGACCTTGTTACCAATATAGCCCATAACACCAACACCAACAGTTGAAACCTTCAAATTCTGAATATGTTTACGCAAGCTCCTACGAACCCATATGGTGATGAAGATCCCAACCATCTGCTTGCTCACTATCCTCACATATGATGATTTCCTCTTCCTCTTCATCAAAGCTTCAAGGTCAATCTCAGCAAGCAAACCAATGTCATCCATTGTTGGCTTGAAAGTACCATAAGTTCTGAAAGACTTTGTTGCTTTAAAAGATTTAACAGCTTTAAAAGAGGTTGGTCTGTCCAACACTCTCTGTTGGGGTAGCAGATGCAGTGGTGGCTCTGGCCAACTCAAACCAATCCTTTCCGTACTGCTAAGCATTCTGGTTAGCTTAGTGGTCTGTGGAGCAAATGATGCTTCATTGTTTTCCGATGAGTCTTCTTCGCGGAAACAGTTTAGCCTATTCAACCTCTTTGCATAAGAGGATTGTCTTTGCAAATCAAGGTCAAGTGGCACTTGTGAGGAGATATCAATACCAGCAGCATCCTCTGAAGCCTGTGAGTTTGTGTTCATGATGGCTTCATCTGTTATTGGCTTAACTGGGCCTCCATCATAAACATTGTGTTCTTCATCCAAAGGATGGACTTCCTCACCAATATCACTATCGCTTTCCAGTAACATCTCTTCTTCTATGTCTGGGATGTCATCTGATGGCTTGAATTTCGATGGAGATGGAGGATCACTGAAGGATTTCACCTTCGGTGCTGCTGGTCTAACTCTATTCAGTGTTTCTCTGATAATGTTTTCCCATTTCGGCACAGGGCGAGTGTCTTCAGCACCAAAAATGTTACCAGGGTTTAAGGGTACAATCTCCTGAAGACTGAAATTGCAAAGCATCTCCTTAGTTCATGAAAGAGAAGCGATTATGCTATAAAGTATATTAAAAGTGATTACACGATGATAATGAATTCAGGATTTCCGGTATGGTATATATCAATGTCTAAGTGGAGAGAAAAATAAATATATATGATAAGGCATGGTGAACAGTTTACCCAAGGACATAGATGTCAGCAGGGTCATTGATGCCTAGCCAATCGTCAATGTCTAGATCTTCAGGTGGAAGTTTTCCTCCAACATTCCATGTCCCAACACATACTCTAGGAGATAAATATACACCAGAATTCAGATGTGAGATGCTTGAGCATTATCAATCAAATAATAAACTATGCTTTCTGCACTTGCTGCTAAACAAACACTGGAAGCTTTCAGTGTGCCTCACCTTAGTTCCTTATTGTTTATGTACTGAGACCTAAAAGTTAATGACTTTTGCCTCCTTAACCTTGGCAGAAACTCTGCAGTTCATTAGAAATTTAGCATGTGAAAAAAGGAAATCGAGAAAAGCGATGTACTAAATCTTCACAATTCTCGGACTAGAAGAAAAATCAGAAACTACTAAGATTACAACTGAATGAAAATGAAGGCAGTGAAACTGCAGCATACTGTGGTTTTATGTGATAAGCCCCTTTCAACAAAGAAGGAAGAAAGTCTCCATGCCATGAATAATGTCATAGTGTTAGTAGTTTGAATTAGAATAACATGCCATTTGACAGGAAATTCATACTGCAATAGTAAAGTATAAGAATTATTTGATTCTCAAAACATGGGTGATGGAACATTAGGTTCCATATATTCATCTACTTTAGAAAAATCCAGTAGTTTCCAATGGCCTAGTACATGAGCAGTTATCCGAAATAACAAGTAAGCAACTGTAAATTTCTAGTTTCAGAACTATAATGATGCACCATTCTTATACCAATCTTGAAGGCATGTAAGAGGAAAAATTAGAGAAGCTTATCAATTCTGTGCCTATAAACTAGGATTTATATTAATGTATGAAAATGATCACCATTTGATTCAGTAGGATCTTGGTCGCCTCTGTTGCCCTTAAACCGTGACTGTCTTCCCCACTCTGACTCTGCATAACACACCCAACTCAAACCAAAAGTGAGACACACAGATATTACCAACCTGAAAAGGAGTCTTCCAAATTATATACCTTCATTGTCGGAATCACTTTCCCTTTGAGGGTCATTCTCATCATCAGGGTCAGCACTGTAATCAGACTCGTTAGTGCCCATGTTAAGCCATTTGCGCATGATCACTCTTCCCCAAAAGGCCTGCATCCCCAATATATATATATATGTCAGCAAGAACAAGCCATGCACAAGCTCAGTGTATGAGAGATAGAGAGACAGTACCTGTTGGTTATTGTTGGTTGACCGTTGCTTCATCACTGTCTATAAATGGAAAAGCCAGGATGAGATAATGAAGAGGGAGAGAGAAAGAGAGAGAGAGTGAAGTGATGTCTTTCAAGATGAAGAAGAAGAAAGTGGGAGGGAAACAACCCAAACAAGGCACACACACTTCAAGCAGTGAACCAAGCTGTCAAGTTACTATAAACAATGGATGGCAGTGTTGCAACTGCAAAGTTGAGCATGTTTTATGAATTATTTATTTATTTATTTTTTAATTATTATTATTATCATTATTATTTTGATGATTTGAAGGTATGAGATTAAACTAGCTAGAAAATTAAAGGGTATTTATAACTTCAGATACAGAATAATGGTCTCGCAGGGAATTGTTAACCAGAAAATAATATAATATATTATGTAATCAATGGCTTTAATCGTGTGATTATCAAACACCACTTGACTTTTGCAGGGCGGCAAGAAGTGGGTCCCCATGGCTGGTGACAAGATGGGCGATTAATTCATTAATCATAGCTATGATACCTGATTATATCGACAGTCACAAACTATTTAAAAAATAGTTGTACACCGTTAGGGTACTAACTGAATACGCTCTGCATTAATAATAAAGTAATATCTCATTAAAAAGTGAAAAATTAAAAATAAGTTTTAATTGAAATATCAATCTATTATTAGGTATGAATTATATTTATGTGATATTTTAGGAACATACAAGCACTCCTCCGAACTATTTAAAGAGGCAATGTCATATCAACTGCAGAAATTTTAAGTATTCTACAAGTTTTTTTTTTATTTCTATTTATAAAATGCCTATAATGTTTTACAATATTATTGATTTTTTAATAATTTGAAAATACATATCAAATGACTAGGAGGTTATATAAATAAGTTTAATTATCAAATTAAAATATTTTATTTTGCATGGCTTCTCAAGTAACAGCAGGAGGATCAACTATCATGATAATATATGATTAGATGATTGTATAAAAATAAATTTATACTATCAATTATAGGAATTAAATCCTATATAACTTATGTGTAAATACACTTATTTCAAAACCATATTTATAAAGGTAAATATTAAATATGACATTTAGTACAGGCTACACCTATCCAATATTTTCCACCCATATTGTACCATATATAATAATGGATCACGTGAAATTTGCTTCAATTTTCCACCACTTACCTCACCAAACAACTTAATTTTACATGTTAAGGAGAAACCGTAGCCACTGAATTGTAAGTTGTAAAACGGCAACTTGTGGTCTTTTTTTTATCTAGCTAAATATATTACGGTGTCTGTTCCTGTTGTCCTCCACTTTTGCCATCTGCCCCTTTTCACTAACGAACATTAAAACCCCTTTTAAACCAATAACCAATCAAGCATCAGATTACGAGCTCAATAAAGCATCTCCCTTCCTAAACCTACATTAATTTATTGGACTCACTACTCAACATATCGATTAGTAAGAATGCATGGCAGATAAACCCATCACCGATCCCATATTTTTAAATATGTAACACCCAAAGTTTGTCACACTCACAAGCCAAGCTATGGGAGTTATATGAAAAAGCAGAAGCCTAATTAATAAGATGACTCGGTGTATGTGTGTAAAGGACAAGTGGGCAACAAATTAATGTTGAATTCTTTACAACCTGGTTGGTTGGACAATTGACTATAAAGGGTAAATGACAAGGAAGGCAATAGGGGATAAAGAAATGCTGCCACAAGAAAGCATTGAATTATGGCACCTGATGACAATCCTTGGACCCCATCTTTCTACAAAAGGGGCCAACGCGGAGTTGAAAAGGCCGAGTTGTGTGAATGTTGTAGAATTGAACGAGCTAACATATATTAATTTTTTAATATATTAAAATGACATGGTTTGAGTGGCTATTATATAGATAAAGAAAAGGCTCGATTGTTGGTCACTGCGGTTTGGGATAACAGTAAGTTTTCAAATAAGAGGGTCACTCTGTGGTGGAAGAAAATCACAGAATCACGGATTTAACGATTTTGCGTATTCTAGTTATCATTTCTCCTTCCTCAAATGTGGACTCACTTGGATATACATGAAAAGGCTAAAGTTCTCTTTTTCAAAGAGAGAAAAAAATGTTTTGGGGGGGGGGGGGGGGTTTGGAATTTTTTTTTTGGATTAAAATTACTTTTTTATTCAAAAATTATTTTTCATATATTTAAATAATTTTTAAAAAATAATTAGATTTTTTTTAAAAAAATAGTTTTGAATTTTTTAAAGATTTTTGTTATAGTACCCCAAGAATACTAGCATCCTTTTGAATTCAAGGATTATGATTTAATCATTAACATTTACAACATTAATCAATTTAGTTAGTGAGATAGTCGGTCACAAGTTATCTAAAAAATACAGGTATATTTGAATTTTATAGGATATCGAAAAAAATACTTTTTTTAAAACTAAAAAGGATTGAATTGACCAGTAATTAGGAAGCCACACAAAACGTGCCGCCAGATATGCATGCACATGCATGTGACCGTGCCTTCAGGCTACACACAATCATAGCCCACAGCCATTAATGTTTCTCAAAATTGAATGAAAATCAATCTTTTGGAGAAATTACACTAACTTCAAAATTCCCTCCGGTTATCCTATGTTTGCCAAAGAGAAATATTATTTATATTCATTATTTGTGAGATATAATATTGGTATATTTTTATTTATTGTTAAATGGATTATGAACTTAAGTTAGTTTAGAACCCACATCTCATCCAATATTATATAAGAATATGTCATATGATGTCCCACAAAATGTAAATACAAATAACATTATTCTTACCCAAGTAATCCTGACCTCTCTTGGATAAACTATTTATTGTGCAATAAAAAGTAGGTTAGTGTAATAATTTTACAAACTAAGAGAAGGTGAGCATAATGATTTCACAAATGAAATCTTCTAAGAAAATTTTACAAACAGAAGGATGGAGGACTAAATTTCACCAAATTTTAGGTAGGTCAGTATAATTTACTCAAGATATTTTATTGTTAGTATTTATTTTGTATAGTGGGTTATTGCTGTCATGGTAGAAGTAATACTTTATCCCTTTTAAAATGCCAGTCCACTTTTAGACATCTTCATATTTTAAAATATTCGTCAATTTTACATTTCAATACAACATTAATTTTTTTTCTTCCAATACTACCCTAATTTATTTCACATTTTCAAAGCATTTCATTTGATATTAACCTTGAATATTATACTATACTAATTAATATATAAAGATATATTAGTCTATTCATTTTGCTTGATTATCAATCTCATTTATTATCTTTCTTAATAGCTATGCTTGTCCTAAATTGATAGATATTTTGAAAAGGACGGAATAATTACTTAATTACTTAGGACTAAGAGAGTATAAATAAGGGACATAAATAATTTCTTCTCAAATCATGTCCACTTCTATGTTTCATTAATCAGATCTTGACATACATGTGGAAGATAAGTAATTTAATTTATAGTATTTAGTGATTGTCATAAAATTTTTAAAATACTATTAAATACTCATATTTCACTTTAAGAGATATGATTGGTGAGACAAAAAAAAATAATATGATTTGGGGGCATATAATTTCCATTCATAAATAAGGGGCTATTATCATTAACTCAATGAAATTTGAATAGGAATTTTGATTCACTTGGAATCCTCCCTTACATGAAGTGAAGGGTTTTATGACTTAAGGTCATGTAGGGAATAAAATGCAAAAGATTACTCCCTTCATTTCTAATTAATAGTATTGGTGGAAAATTATATCATTTTGGTATATTAAAAAGCTAATATACCTGGCCATAATTAACCACCCATGACCAGATATATTAATTTTTTAATATATCAAAATAACATAATTTTCCACCACTATTATTAATAAGAAATAAATTAAGTAGTTTATTAGATAGTCATGGAAATAAGGAATGATTCTAGAAGCACCAATGATGGAAAGGATGGCAAAAATCATGGCAAGGGTGGTATCACATGAATTGATGAGCTGGAAAGTTAGTTTTGGCTTGTGCAACATGCATGCTCACATGCTTTGTAACCTTTCTGTCATTTTCCCTTCTGTAATTTTCCTCTTTGACCCACGCTTTCCCTTTGTATAAGTAACTGGCACATCATCAATAATAATTTGAGTTTTCACACTCCAAAATATGCCTCTCTATTTAGAACTCTGATATGGTATCAAGAGCTTTAGGTTGAGCTCACCATGGCCAAAAACAATAATAATCAGCACAATTCTTCCCTTCACTCTTCAAGTACCAGCAACGCCACTCCTCCTCCTCTTGATCCTAATGATCCTGCTAACCCAGCTAGCCCTTACTACATCCATCCAGGTGAAAACCCCACTATTCTTACCATCAAAACTATTCTCACTGGTCCCAATTATCACACATGGGCCCGCGCAATTAAGCGAGCTATGATTACTAAAAACAATTTTGATTTCCTTACTAGGACCATTTCTCAACCACCCACTTTTCATCCTCTTTACCCAGCTTGGGAAAAATGCAACACTCTTCTCCATTCCTGGATCACGAGCACCATTTCTCCTTCTATAGCCAAAAGCATTGATGCCATTAACAATGTGGCAACAGTTTGGAAGAACCTCAAGGAAAGATTTGCACAAGGGGATCTGCTACGGATTGGAAATCTTCAACACCAACTGTATGCACTTCAGCAAGGCGCCTTATCAGTAAGTGACTACTTTGCTGAACCCACTTCCCTCTGGGAAGAACTAGAACATTATCGGCCTGTTCTCCCTTGTATGCAGCCACCAGGAACACACTTCTTCATCGTGAACAGGACTACATTGTGCGATTTCTTATGGGTCTCAATGATGATTTTGACAGTGCTCGCTCCCAAATATTGATGATGGAGCCACTCCCTTCCTTGACCAAGGTCTTCTCACTGATCCAGCAACAAGAAACCAAGAACCAATTTCACGGTAGTATTCTCAATGAACCAACCATCAACCTTGCTGAGCAACGCCGTGGTTTCGGTCGTGGTCATAGGGGTGCTTCCCACCGGCCTGGAGGTCGCGGTTCTCACAAGATTTGCACCAATTGTGGGATACCAAGCCACACGGTGGAGAACTGCTATCGTAAACATGGTTTTCCCCATGGCTATTCATTCACAAAGTCTCGAGAACCTGGATCTGCTCACAATGTCGTGAGCGAAGAATTTGAAGAGAAAGTTGATGCTAAAAGTTCTCTTCCCCAATCTCAAGCACCGGTCATCACTCAAGACCAATATCAACGCCTCATTGCCTTGCTTCAGCAGACCACTGTGGAGTCGCCACCGGTGACCGTGCTGGGGGCGTCTGCCTCTCATGTTATCGTTACTCCAGGGCAGGTTTCTCTCACTCCCTTGCAAAATCAAGCCTCAGGTAGCAAAGTTGTTTTAGCTCTTTCCTTTCACACAGGCTCACACACAAGACCCTGGATCCTGGACTCAGAGCTACGGATCATGTGTGTGTGACTTTAGCCCAATTCTCCTCATACTTTAAAATTCAACCCACGCAGGTGAAAATTCCTAATGGATCCATAGTTGTAGCCCATTATAGAGGAACCGTTTCTCTAACACCTTCACTCACACTCACCAATGTCCTTTTCGTTCCTAATTTTTCTTGCAATTTGTTGTCCATTTCTACCTTGTGTCGTGTAGCACTATGTACAATTGCTTTTTTTCTTGACTATTGTTTCATTCAGGATTTGAGATCGCAGAGGATGATTGGTTCGGGTAGCTTGGAGAATGGATTGTACCACATCAAGCCTTCCCAGCAGCAACCACCCATGGTAGTATGCAATAATACCACTTCTTACACACACACCATACCTTTAGCTGATCTATGGCATTACAGATTGGGACATTTGTCCTCAAATAGATTGTCAATTATACATGAAAATTTTCCCTAGCTCGCAATTACTCTACCTTCTTCTCATGATTGTGATATTTGTCATTTTGCTAAGCAACATCATCCTAGTTTTAAACTGAGTCACAATAATGCCACCAAACCCTTTGAACTAATTCATATGGACATATGGGGACCCTTTGGGGTATCCTCCATTCATGGACATCGTTATTTTTTAATAGTGTTGGATGATTATTCAAGATACACTTGGATTTATTTGCTCAGGTCTAAAAGTGAAGTTTCCACCAAAGTCAAAGATTTTGTCACCTTCGTGAAAGTCCAATTTACTGCACACATCAAATTTATTCGAAGTGACAATGGGCCCGAATTTAATCTGGTGGATTTTTACTCTTCAAATGGCATTGTTCATCAACGGAGTTGCCGGGAAACGCCTCAACAAAATGGTAGGGTAGAGCGCAAGCATCAACATATTCTAAATGTTGCAAGGGCCCTTCTTTTTCAATCTCATTTGCCTAAAATTTTTTGGTCCTATGCAACATTACATGCGGTCTACCTTATTAATCGCGTCCCTACTCCATTATTGAACAATTCCTCTCCCTTTGAATTGTTGCATAAGGGGGCACCAAACTACGAAGATTTGAAACCTTTTGGTTGTCTTTGTTATGCAACAACTCTTCATAATGGGAGGCGAAAACTTGATGCAAGGGCAGACAAAGGAATTTTTCTGGGTTTCAAACAAGGGATTAAAGGCTATATTTTCTACAATCTCATTACTAGGGAAATAAGTGTCACAAGAAACATTACTTTTTCTGAATTGATTTTCCCTTATAATGACAATCTACTTGAGCCTAGTCCCACTCAAGAATTGCCTACCCAGCCCACTATAATAACACCAGACCACAACTTGCAAATAAGGGAAACAAATGGAGAAGCCCAACCATATATCACCCTGAATAAAATAATACCAACCGACCCAACATCCAAAGAGCAAAGCACAGGATGTGGTAATGTCTCACTTACACCTGTTACCAACTCACAAACCACACCTAGCGCTTTATCACAAGAGGAATTGCCTACCCCCACACAGCACACACCTAGTACTGCCACACTACAGCCACCACGCACCCGTTGTCCTCCGGCGCATTTGAGAGACTACTTGTGCTACAATACATTCTCCACACCGGAACCTCTCATCTCAGGTAATCCTTCTCCTATCACACACACCACACCTTATCCCATTCATAACTTTGTGTCTCATCGTAACCTCTCCTCTTCCCATAAAAGTTTCTCCCTAGCCCTGTTGACAGAAACTGAACCTGAGAGTTATGCTAAGGCCACCACGAAAGAATGTTGGGGCAATGCAATGGCGGCGGAGATCGCGGCTCTTGAAGAAAACCGTACTTGGGTGCTGGTTGATTGTCCTCCTCATGTGAAACCCATCGGAAACAAGTGGGTTTTCAAGATTAAGCGGCGCGCTGATGGACAGTTGAACGGCACAAAGCGCGTCTCGTAGCCAAAGGCTACACACAAACATAGGGGTTGGATTATTTTGATACCTTCTCTCCTGTAGCAAAAATGACGACCATTCACTTGCTTTTGGCACTAGCAGCCATTCGACGATGGCACCTTCACCAACTCGACGTAAATAATGCATTTTTACATGGTGAATTGCATGAGGATGTTTACATGGACGTTCCTCTTGGGGTGCCCACCTCTCATCCGAACCAGGTGTGCAAGCTTTTGAAATCGCTTTATGGGCTTAAGCAAGCAAGTAGGCAATGGTTTGAAAAATTATCTCATATTCTCCTAGAGTGTGGCTACTCCCAGTCATCAAGCAATTACTCCCTGTTCCTCAAACGAACAGATTCATCCATCACAGTGCTTCTGGTTTACGTCGACGACATTGTTCTAGCAGGGAATGATTTGACCGAGTTTGCAGAGGTAAAAAAGGATTCTAGACTCACGCTTCCGCATAAAAGACCTGGGGACACTTAAGTACTTCTTAGGACTCGAAGTGGCCTAATCCCAATCAGGGATCAGCCTTTGCCAAAGACGATACTGTTTGGACTTACTTAGTGATGCTGGACTCTTAGGTTGCAAGCCAGCACTGACCCCACTTGACTGCACCACTCGACTAAGACAAGACATGGGCCTTCCTCTTGTTGACCCAGCCTTATATCGAAAGTTAGTGGGTCGTCTCTTGTATCTCAACTCTACACGGCCTGATGTCACTTTCGCAACCCAACAACTCAGTCAGTATATGGCTTCCCCAATAGAAGGCCACTTGAAAGCAGCCCATCGAGTTATTCGTTACTTGGAGGGATCACCAGGAAGGGGTCTATTCTTTAGCAGATCTTCACAGATACATCTTCAAGGGTTTTCAGATGCTGATTGGGCGGGGTGTGCAGATACACGCCGCTCTGTTACAGGACTATGTTTCTTTCTTGGATCCTCCCTCATTTCGTGGCGAAGCAAGAAGCAAACAACAGTGTCCCGATCGTCCTCTGAAGCGGAGTATAGAGCTTTGGCGGCAGCAACTTGTGAGCTTCAGTGGCTTACTTACCTTCTTCGAGATCTAGATGTGAAGGAGGCCAAACAAGCAGTGCTTTATTGTGACAATAATAGTGCTCTTCATATTGCAGCAAACCCAGTATTTCATGAACGCACCAAACACCTGGAGATCGACTGCCATGTCGTCCGTGAAAAATTGCATGCAGGTCTCATGCTTCTTCTTCCGATCTCCTCTTCACTCCAGCTTGCAGATGCTTTTACCAAAGGGGCGACGTCTCCTTCACTACGTGCTCTTCTTCCCAAACTGGGCATGATAGACATCTACCATGCTCCAGATTGCAGGGGGTTCATGGAAATAAGGAATGATTCTAGAAGCACCAATGATGGAAAGGACGGCAAAGATCATGGCAAGGGTGGTATCACACAAATTGATGAGCTGGAAAGTTAATTTTGGCTTGTGCAACATGCATGCTCACATGCTTTGTAACCTTTCTGTTATTTTCCCTTCTGTAATTTTCCTCTTTTACCCACGCTTTCCCTTTGTATAAGTAACTGGCACATCATCAATAATAATTTGAGCTTTCACACTCCAAAATATGCCTCTCTGTTTAGAACTCTGATAGATAGGAGAGTTTCATGACTTGAGTATTATATTGAGCTTGCTCGTTTACTCATTAGTGTGAGACTTAGCCTGTTGGCAGCTTCGTTCATCTGTTAGGATTTGGCTCAGTAGTCTTACCATTATACCTTAATCCAGCATATAGGTACTCCTTTCTATAGCTCAACTCTCAACAAGAACACCAATTGTTATGGCTTTTCATGAAGAAATCCCAACCCATAAGACAAAACCATAATTAGAATGGAGAGCTTCATGACTTTAGTACCACATTGAGTTTGCACGTTTACTGTTAATGTAGGACTCATAACGTAAAAATACAACTATGGATGTAAATATTGAGTTATCTTTTCAAATTTTTATCAATATAATAATTATCTAAATAATATAATAATGAAATATTAAAATAGTGAGCTAACGTTAATAAAAGTAAAAAAATAGTGTATTATAAAATATGACACATAAATCCATTATTTTGTTTACAGTTATCAATATTTAAAATAGGATACACATATTTAATACTTATACTACACATATATAAAATACAACACACTTATAATATTTAACACAATTTTATTACATCGAAATATCAAATTAAATTCTTTGATCTATTCTAAATATAATAATTATCTAAGTAGTATATATAACAACGACTAAAAATTATAAAGAAAAATAATATATGATAATGCATGAAGTATATATCTAGTATATCATTTAAATAAATATTCTTAATATTATTTGTAAACATTTTGACATGTTCTATTATTTCTATTTTTGTGCCAATGCTTTTTCAATTTTCTTGAAAAAATTAATCCTTCACTTATTATTATTTGCATCAAATATGCTAAATATATTTTTTCTTATAAAAGAAAGAAGTTTTCATTTAAATCAATAAAATATTTTTCTCGATAAATTATTAAAAAATGGCCAAGAAATGACAAGGAGAAGGGCATTGGGGAGAGAAGGTCATTTTGGAGAGAGTAAAGAAATAATAATTAAATGGGACTAACAATAGCTATTTGTTGGTGTCAATAGTCATTCCCAATATTTGTCAGTAAGAAGTTAACCGCTAGGAATATTGAACTACATCAACTAGAAAGTTTTGAATTTTGATTAATTACTAACACAATTTGGCATAATTTGACTTATAAAATAGCCTCTCATTCTCCCTTAATATTTTCAGACTAGACTTACTTAACTTTTAATAAGATTACTAGTTGTCTCTAGACCTTTTATATCTGTTTATGACTTTTGTTATGGGGATTTGGCCATGTGAGGAGGAAGACATTAGTTTCTACTCTTATATATAATTAGTGACATTCATTGTACTTTTCCAACTTCCCCGCTAAGGATATATGCACATGCCTTCATGATATATATGGGTATCTTTCGTTAATTTTTATTTTTCTCTGCGACAAGAGAACAACACACAATTTGGGAGAGGAACCAGTCGATTATATATCTTCCCAACACACACACACACACACACACACACTTCTCAATTTAGTCCCTCAAATTTATAATTCTGAATTTAATATTTTAGATTTATAGCAATGAACAAATTAATTTCTCAAATTTGAAAAATCTCACACTAGTCCCTCAAATTTTACAAATGAGGACAAATTAATCCCTCCATTAAATTATTGTATGAACTATTAATAAAAATATCTACGTATTTTGTTAATTTTCTTATAGGTACTGTTAATTTTTATAATGAGTCCTGACTTACTTCACTCATTTGTTTTGCGCAAAACAAATAAGAACTTAAAGTTAAAATCTTTTTTTTTCTCCTAGAGAGCTATGATGAGAGAAAAGAAAAATAAGAAGGTTTAGCCTACTTTGTTTAGAAAAAATAAGGTAAGTTATAATCCATTATAAAAATTAACAGTACATAGAAATAAGTTAGTAGACACAATTTAGACGACAACTTTACATAAGGATTAAGTTGTCCTAATTTATAAAATTTGAGGAATTAGTATAAAATTTTTTAAATATGAGAAACTAATTTATTTTTTATTATAAATCTGAGAAAGTGAGCGGAGGTTTCAATCTATGTATTTGCAAAGTGTAGAAAAAGGGAAAAACAATAAAGATGCAATTACAAGTTTGTGTGTGCTTATGCAAGCTGGGACCTGGGTGTATTAGTATCACTAATTTTGCCTGCCATATGATGTCATTCTTATTCAGACATAGGCCTAGTTGATAAGAGCGTAATTTTTCTCCTTCAGATGCGTGCAGGGGACTGAGAAAGATTTTGTGTATAACTTTTATTAGGGTCCATTTTATTTTGTCCGGTATTAAAACAATATGATTTATGCATATATAATGAAGAAATAACTTTGATAGATATATATTTATACCATGAAAAAAAGAAAAAACAGAGAGAAATCAGAAAGTATTTGATCGGATCATAAACTGACTTTGTCTCTTTTTCTGTATATACTATACAGTATTTAATTACTGAGATTACTCGATTATAACTGGCTTCATGTGCTCCCTTTCACGCCTTGTCATCTGCTATGTTCAGCTTATTTTCTTTAGGAAAATAACACAAAAAGTAATTTCAAAATGAGTAAATAGCACCTACTATTTTTAAGGTCTGGTTAAATTGCACTTTATATCATTCTTGTTAAAAAAATTACATTCCATTCCATTTGCTCTATTAATAATTAATAATTACAATGATTTAAATATTAATCATTATTAAGATAATAATTAGGATAAATTACACTAATCTTTTCTAAAGTTTGGTGAAATTCAGCTCAGCTCCTATCTATTTATAAAATTTACTCAGAAGGTATCTAAGTTTGTAAAATCATTACACGAACCTCCCTTGAGTTTGTAAAATTATTATATTGACGTTTTCTCTAGTACACAATGGACAATGTATCTAGGGGAGATTAGTGTTATCTAGATAAATAGAACGGAATTGAGGTGAATTTCACCATATTTCAAATATATCAGTATAATTTACCCTTAAAAATAATACAATAGTTATAATTATGATTTAAAAATAATAAACTATTATTAAAATAATAATTATTATAATAATGCTAGAATTTACAATTACTGCCTGAATGATAGAGTCCATTTGATATGCCTAGTAGGATAATATCATCTACTTTAATTTTAATAATAATACTTTATTTATTTAATCAAATATAAAAATTAAATTTATAATATTATTTCTTTTAAATATTATAATATTTTTTACTTTTATTTTTCATCATATACTATACAAAAAAAATATTAAAATAATACATGTTAATAGTTTTTCAAAATTTAATGTTGGATGGAATTTATGTAAAAGAATGGAATGGATCGCAATATAATCAAATGTTAAGGATAGTTTGTGCTTTTAACTCTTTCAAAATTTTTAACAAAAATTATAATGATTATTAAATAATGAAATAAGGATCTATTATTTGAAAATTAAAGAAAAAAAAACAAAACATATAGTATGATGAACACTTCAAAAATAAAAAGGTCTAACCAATTAAAAGTTATTGAACTCAAGTTATGATAATACACTAACAAAAGATCAGTTATGTGAGTGTTCCTGTTATTTTCAAGCAAGAATGTGAAAGTTGGAAAAATACTACTGCGAAAGAGAAAGCAGTCAAAAGTTTCTATCACCCATATCAGGTTGGGTCCACCGGCATTAATGATAAGTTTTGAACAAATTAACAAGGATTACTAATATTCATTGGAGCAAACGTGGTGGCATTATGTTAATTCCCATTATGCTTGTTGCCTTTTCCCTAGTTTGTACGGAGGGGTGGGATTAAATGAATGAAATGATTAAAAGTCATTAAAGTTGCAGATTAGTGCATTACATTATCATCATTCTATAGAAAGAAAAATAATGTTTGTATATAAATTCTAAACCCATTTAGGGACACTATGTGAGTGGGGCTGCGAAATAAATTAAAAAAACAAATTTCTAAGGGTTAGAAAAACGGAAATATCCCTTGATATATTGATATAGGGAATTAAGGATTGCAAATAATAATCTTGCTACTAGAAAAACTAACTGAAGGAAAGAGACTTTTTTAGTACCATTATCTAATTAATTTGACCGCTGCAAATTGAATCAAGACCACCACTTTATGTTATTTATTCAGTAAAAATAGATAGAATGAATTATATCTATTGCGTTGATATTAGTTATGACATTATAAATAACCTCTAATTTGACGAAGGGATAAAAATATAGAATAAATTTTTATGAATAAATTCTGTTTGTAATTTTACATATATATCTCATTTATAACTACTCATTTTTTATTTTTACTTTTCAACCGAATATATCCTATATTTAATTGTGGAGTAAAATTGAAGGTAAAATAAATTTTATGTGCAAAATAACACACATAACTAATCTAGATAACTTTTTATCCTTATTTTTACTAATAAACTAATGACACCTTTTAGTTAAAAGAAACTCTACAAGAGTCCTACTCTCCTCCTCCTTCAAGAAAGCCTTGATAAAATTATCTTCCGTATATTTGTTCAACTGAAAGTCAAGTTCCTTTTATCTATTTTTATATTAATTAGCATCAAAGGGTAAATTGTGGCAAAAATACTATACAAATATCTAATAAATGGATATCTATTAAGATACACATTATTAAATGTAATGATAGATTTTACAAATTTTATTTATCACATCATATCTAATAATTATTAAATAAATTTTTTAATAGATATATATTTTTTAAGTGTTTGAATAACACCAATCAAATAGTAGAGGAGATTCGCCACGATAAATACTAAATAAATAAAGACTAGAAATATGGACACACTGAATGGGTTTCTTCCGATATTTTGTTCTCTCGAGGCAGGTAACTTTTGTGTTTTGTTTTCCGATTTCCGTCACCAATTCAAGGAGCTTTCTAGTTTCTTCCCTTCTGGTGTAGTATTATTTTATCATAGTCGGCTCTGAAGACGAAGTACGAATTATCTACAAAGAATTTATTTTCATATTTTTCTTCCAAAACTATCAGGAACATACCAGAATAAGGTTTTGCCAAACATAGAGAAGGAAGAAAAGTCTAGCAAATTCTTCAAATTTTATCTCTCTTCTTAGTTATTCAGTCATCTTATCTATGCTCAATTACAAAATGCGCCCTATACAATATATATAACCCATTAATTGCTTTGCCGACACAGTAAACTCTTAAAAAACAATACTTGGATCTTCAACATGCAAGAACAAAAATAATATAATGAATAATAACAAGAAGAAGATAATGATGATGATTGATTCTCAAGAAAAAAAATTAGAAAACGGAGAAAACCATACCTTAGTTGAGATCAGATAGATTAGCAAAGGGCCAGTAGTATGTTTATTTGATATTTCTTTTTGCCGCTGCTAGCTGTTGCTGCTACTTAGCTTCAGCCTTCAGGCTTCTCAAGAGCAAGGGGTGAAGAGGAAGAATAACAAGCTTTGATAAGCTGGGTTGTGATATTGTGCTTAATATATGGATGGAGTTGAAGATCAGAGCTTGAATTGCTAGCTAGCCCTGCACTGTGGAGGAAAGTGGCACCATGGCAACAAACAGCTTTCACACACTTTCCAATGCCTTAATTTGTGTGTATGTGAGAAGATGTTGCTTCCCTTGCTGACTGTTAATATATATTATTTCTCTACAACTAAACGGTGTGGAGCTTCTCTCTCCCTCTCCCTCTCTTTTTTGGCACATAAAAAGCCAGTCTGGGGAGGCAAACCCAGCTTTTTTTCCATTTTTTTTATCTCTTTAGCATATTTACTATTGACGACGGTGACGAATTTTTTTATCAATTTATATGGATACCTTAAATGGTGAGATAGTTGGTCCGGAGAAATTTTTCCATTTCAAAAAACAGGGATCAAACCCCTAACCTTTGATTAAGGGTGAACAAACCCCTCGATCACACCCCAGATAAACTTTTTTCCTTTTTTGTGACAGACAAACGGCCCCTCCAGATTCTTTCTGTTTATACATCTTGTGTCTGACTCAACGTAGTTGCTACACGTGGCTTTTCTGATAAATGTCAATTGTCATATATGCATATGCATATATGTATATATATGCGTACAGACCTAGGCTTTGCAGGTAGAGATCAATAAAACAACAAAACACAACAGAGAAATTAATGTGTCGTGCTTCACATAGCCATCTAGGCAGAAGTTTCATTATAGGGACAGCTTACCAAATCTTTAATTTTCATGTGAAAAATACTCTACTGCGTATTAATTATTGGATCAGCAAATCAAATGATAGATGAATCTCACTCCCTCCTTCAGGCTTTCAGGGTTCCATCAGATTTTTCCTTTGCTATGTCCATCAATCATTTGTCTGTTACTGGATCTTCAGGCTTTTATATTCAACCTTGAGAGCTTGCAAACTATTATAATTTTTTTTTCTTTGACAGCCCTACTTTGGAGTGGTTCATTATTATAAGCATATAAATCTCTAATAAGCAATAATAATCTAGTTGTCCTAAGTTCTGAAAACTAGATGAAAAGAGGAAGAATAACCAAACTATTATAAAAGAGATATGTTATGTGAGTATATTTTGTATTTAATATCATATTAACTCGTATTCTACCTATTGGTCATTAAAAATCTCATCATCCAATAATAGATGAATTATAAGTTAATACGACATCCAATACAAAGTATTCAAATAACATTTTCTAATATAAAGTATTCAAATAACATTTTCTAATATAAAATATTATTTTGATCATGTACTTATTATTTGCCTCTACATACAGTGGATTTGGAAACCATAGCTTTCTATTAGTACAAGTTAATTAAAGCTCGATGAAAAAAATGTTTAATTCACTGCATTCTTAGCATAAGTTTTCGTTCTTATCAAAACTTTTCATTGTTAAATTTAAATATGTTGATAAATGATAACTAAATTCCGAAAAGATACAAATAATAGTTTCAATTAGTATATGAAGTTTAATAAAAAATTATTATATATATATAATATTTTTTATTCCCCTTCCGTGCAGGATGACTGCATTGCATCTGTGCCTCACATGGGAAAGGGGTGACACGGTGCGACACTTGGACCGTTTTCCGATTACTCCGCGCAAAAATTCTAGATGCACAGGAATCAGTGACACGTGGATTCAAAATATTGGGTACAACGCCCAATTCATATATTGTGCACTGGTCAACATGTTATCTGTCTTAGTTAGTGAATTTTTTTTTTTTAACATATTATTCCATCAATTTCATATCAATAATTCTTTTAAAGAAACAGTATAATTTTTTTTTGTATATTGAAAAATGAATATATCAAAATATGAATTGTAGTTAAATATATTTATTTTTTAATATATTAAAATTATATGATTTTTAAAAAATGACTATTAATATAGAATAAAGGAGTAATATAAAATCTGATCATGTTTTATGCTACCTCAGTTTCCGGATGCCAAACTAATCATTCTTTTTCTATATAGGGTGCTTTCAGTAAAACTCGAAAAGTAAGATATGCTTACATGTAATTGATCAGTTTACCAACTAAAAAAAATTAAAACGTCTACTTCACTCAGCTATTTATTTATTGATTTGAAAGCGAAAGAAGATAAAATACAATGAAAAAGATGATGTCACTGTAACAATTTAAGAGTAATTAAGACAACGAATCAAGGGAAGAATTCAACATACCGGATTAAAAAAAAGAAAAAGGAATCAGTTTGGAACACATAAAAAATTATAATGCTTCTTACTATACCTTGTACCATTATCTTCATCAGCTATTCATTATCATTTGCATCAACATCTAATTTATTCAAAACCGTATGAAGCAGTAGTTGGCGTATTCCCGGGCAAAACAACAAAATTTATTGTTCATTTATTATTTCACAGAAAAGAATAAAAGATAAATTAAATTAAGTTTTCTTGTTGACAAATGTCACAAGTGAGACCAATGCAAATTGAAGAATTAATCATTGAGCTAAAAATAAGTAAGGGGAAAGTTTGTTTATAAGTTATTATGATACAACTCCACATTAGAATCGGTTTTAAAAATATGGTTCAGCTTGCTATGTTTGCTTTTCTCCAAATCTATTAATTTGTAAACTCATGCCAAGTGCCACAAAGAAATGTAGTGATTAATTATGAAATCATACCTTTCATAGACACAGCATGTGACAAAGTCAACGATTTCAGATTTTTGTGTTTTTTCTTTTAGCACCAATCAAGGCTTATTTGTTCTTGTGATGACTGCAGATGAAAATGATTGATTTTTCAGGGCACATTAGTTTATTCAGTTCTTTATTTGAATGAATTTAATAATATACCAGGCCAACTTTTCTTCTGCAATGATAACATTAATGTTATGCATGTTTGATTGAGGGATAAAATTAAAGATATTTTTTTATGAATGAACTTATATATGTATAAAATTACATATAAAACTTATTCATAAAAATTTTACTCTTATATTTATCCTCAAGCAAATACTCTCTTAATATATATACATAAACCCTTACTGTAATAATGATTTGTAATTTTTCAGATAATATATAATAGTGTTACCATTCAATCACTTTCGTATATATAATATAACAAGACACTATTTAACACAATTTGATTATAGTAATATATATGAGAATATTTGTCCTTTGTTCCTAAACTACGATATAATATCAGATTATCAAAATTAAATCCATCAAGTTTCTCATCTATTCTAGCATAAGAACGTACCTGAGTAAATATTCATTTTGGTTTATTGTTGAAACTAACAGAATAATAATTTAATCTTTCAAATTATAAAAAATAATTCAAATTAGTCTTTTTAATAATTTAAATTAGTTCCTGAAAATAATTTCCTAGAAACTAACTTGAATAATTTTTTTATAGTCTCCGGGATCAAATATCTAATTTCTTGATTTCAAGAATAAAAGTGAAGTATAAATATAATTTTAAAGATTTTTTGGGGTCATATATTTCATGGAAATGAACCTTTAATTTTTTTTTTTTGGGGTCAAACCTTTAGTCCTTTACGCTGTTAAGGATTTACAACAGTTACGGATAACTGTGAAGTCTCAGGCCTGGTGACCTACAATTTAGGATCTGGGAGTTAGTTAAGTTGTCAAAATTGGGCTCAAGATGGCCCAAAGTACTGGGCCAATACTTTGTCCTCCTCCTTTTTTTTTGGGTAATTGTTTCACCGAATCTTTTAAAAGGAGTCCAAGCATAGCTGATGAATCCAATCAACGTATCTACAATGACGACAAAAAGAAGTATCACCCATCAAACTACCATTTGGAGATTCTGACCCAAAAATAAAAAAACCATTTGAAAAACACACGTGACAAAGATTTTATTTTTCTTTTTTTTTAGGTTTTTATCTTTTATCTTTTCAATTAAAGGTATGTTTGGATAATACAACTTCTAATATTTTTAAATTTTTTGAAAAGCAAAAATTATATTTTTATTTTTTATCTTATTTGACTAAATAACTTATTAATTTGTAGATAATACAACTTCTAATATTTTTAAATTTTTTGAAAAGAAAAGATTCATATTTTTATTTTTTATTTTGTTTGGGTAAATACCTTATTATTTTTTTTAAAAGTTTATTGTTAGGATTTTTTAAAAATTTAAAATATCTAGTTTCTTAAAAAGTAATTTCTAAAACACTAAAAATAATCAGTTTTATTATTACATATTTGAATATAAAATAACTCATTCATAAATTACTTTTCAACAATTATTTCTATATAAATGCTTAAATAAATTGTTTATCCAAATAGGACCCTAATGTGTTGATTATGTGATTTTTATACTTTTAGTTCAAAAATCTACGTAATTCAAATAGCTGAAACTTTAGAAGTATCGAAATGTTTAAAGTATTAAACCGTATTATATATAAAACGTATCAAACATTACTCTTGTAATGATCTTGTTCCTTTTTTTCCCTAGATATTAAATTAAATATAGGTAAGATTAATATAAAGGAAAAATATACATAATCAACATTTTTTTTTTTTTTGCTTTCTAAGTGTATCCATCATGAAGAGTTCTTCTAAGAGGATAAATTTTTAGCTATAAGACTTTTTACATACACAAATGCTTAAGAACCCAGCTAGCTGGTAACTATAATAAACCTCACGGTTAATAAATAAATGTTTTTAACATAATAAAAATAGTTAAAAATAATGATAATATATGTTATGTGACATAAAGGCATAAATCAAAATTGTATATTTTTAATAAGAGTATCAGTCTTTTGTTTTAAACCCTTAAATAAAATTCTTTAAATTTAAACTCTTCTTGAATTTAATTTTGATGCATTGTAAAATAAAATTACATTATCATTCAATCAATAAATAAACTAAATTGACTTTCACACACTAATTAAAAGATCAAACATGTTTTAAAAAAATTTAGTGAATGACAATATAATGCATCAAAATTAAACCCTAACATTTTTTTTCTGTACAAAAGCTATTAATTTTTTTTTTGGGTAATGAAAAGCTTTAGAATTTATAAAAGTTTCCCCTTTTTGGATAAAAATTTGGTTAGATTTCAAAATTTAACCAAAAGGGGTGAAAAATATCCCAGAACTAAAACAGAGCCAGAAACCTCAAAAGGATAAAACAACAATAAAAATCAGTTTTGCTGTGTCTGTCCGGAAAACCGAAGCTGATGCTGTGTGTGTGCAGCACACCAAGATGCCCTTGTTTCTTCATCCCTGTAAGTCCCTCTGCTTTCCCAAGTTTTCAATTCTCCTTAAGGACATCACTCTTCTCAACAAAAACAACACCACTTTCAACAGAAACCCCCATACCAATCCTACAAAACAACCATTTCCAACACCCCAAAAGTTCGGTTCTTTTGCCAATACTACACTTTTCAGTGTTCATGCCTCCGTCGTTTATAAGAAAGTTTCGATTTTGGGTCCTGCCCACTTCACATTTTGCTCCAGAAATGAAGGGTTTGATGGATTTTCAAGTGATTTATCTCAAGAGGATATTATTGATGATGATGGAATCCAGGAGCTTGAAAAGCTTGAGTTGCTGAACAAGCCTTCCCCGGTGCATGTCACAGAAGGGTCATCTTCTGAAGCTGAAACGGACCAAGCGAAGCCTTCTAAAGAGGATGCTTTGGCACCCTTTCTGAAGTTTTTCAAAGGAAGAGATGCTAATTCTATGGAGGGGGAGGATGAAGAAGATGGTGAGGTGTTGGAAGTTTCTGAGGAAAAAGATGGTGCGGTTGGTGAGAATGAAGGAAAAGATAAGAAGGTGAATGTTGAGTACTATGAGCCCAAGCCCGGGGATTTTGTGGTTGGTGTTGTTGTCTCAGGCAATGAAAACAAGCTTGATGTGAATGTTGGGGCAGACTTGCTTGGCACAATGTTGACAAAGGAGGTGCTTCCCTTGTATGGCAAAGAAATGGAGAGCTTGTTGTGTGATGTGGACAAGGATGCTGAGAGTTTTATGGTTAATGGGAAGATGGGGATTGTGAAAAATGATGATGCAATAAGTGGAGTGCCAGTGCCTGGAAGGCCTGTTGTAGAGACTGGAACCATTTTGTTTGCTGAGGTTCTAGGTAGAACACTTAGTGCTAGGCCATTGCTCTCTACCAGAAGGCTCTTTCGCCGCATTGCCTGGCATCGAGTGAGGCAGGTCTTTCCCTTTCTCTAATCCTTCTTTTCCACATCTGTGTTTAGTTTAGCATGTATTCCAACTTCCATGTGTAGAATAAGTGAGTAGGGGTTCAATAGTTCTCATGACTATTTTGCTTGGAGAGTTTATTATTTCATAATTCATATGAATAGGAGGTAAATGCCACATCACAGTTATTCTGAAATTTTAGTCAGTTAAGAAATAGATAATCTGCCCATGATCTTATGAATGGCAGATTATCTTTTTCAGCAAATTTAACCATTGCAATGTTTGATGGCATCTTCTCTTGCTGATGAGATTTAGATCATCTGTTTTATAATGTTTTGGGCAGATAAAACAGCTCAGTGAACCTATGGAGGTTAGAATTACAGAGTGGAATACTGGGGGCTTGCTAACAAGGATTGAGGTCTGTGCCATTGACCATAGTAGTTATGTCCATGTAGCACATGGATAGATGTTTAATACTTCTTGAATTTGAATGTGCAGGGTTTGCGAGCTTTCATACCCAAAGCTGAGCTTATGAAAAGAGTAAATAGCTTTACAGAATTGAAAGAAAATGTGAGTGACAGCCCTGGAACTTTCTTCTTATCCAGTAAATTAGTTCATCTTTCTCATTTGGGATGGGTTCATAGCTTATAAATAAAAAGCTTGTGCTGATACTCTGACCTTTAAAGGTTTATTTGGATAGTACAACTTATAATTTTTTTCTAACTTCTAGGAATTTAAAAGTCACATTTTTTGCTTTTTGCCATGTTTAGCTAAATAGTTTATTACTTCTCTAAAAGTTATTCCTAGTGCTTTTTGAGAAGTTAAAATATCTAACTTCATAAGAAGTACTTTCTAAAACACTAAAAGCAAGCACTTTTATTATTTAGTATTTGAATATAAAATAACTTATTCCTAAGTTACTTTTGTATAAGCGTTTAAATAAGCTGTTTACCCAAACAAAACCTAAATTTGTTAGTTAGTAGATCAGCATATGAAAACCTGTATAGCTTCAAAGATGTGGATCACACTATCCACATCCTTGAAGTTTATGAGTGTAATCTACTGAAGTTATATGATCTATTTTGTCAAGTCCAGTGTTGTTTGACATTTGAAACTTGTTTCTTTTAAAGCTTTGAACAATTGTATTCCTTAAGAAAGTAGCCAAAGATTTTGACACTACTTATGTAGTAAATAAGTATGAAAGGAAGTTCTGACAGTGTAATCAAGTATCTTCTCTTATTGCCTTTGTATCCACATGCCATATTATTTTGTAATTCCCCTCAAGCTTATACTGTATTATGTTCTGTATTTCTGAAATTTATACCAGTCTCCATTTTCAATTCTTATATATAATGATAGAGTTCAAAGTACGGAAACCTGTACGTAAAGCAGTGTAGTTTTACGATTTTAAGTGTTCACTAGGTTGCCTGAAAAGAATATGCAATTTTACCTTCTTATTTTGCCAGTCTCTTTAAAGCTTGTACCTGGAAAACTCTTGGTGGTTTGAACATATTTGATGTTGCTATCATCCATCTTCCTTATTCTTTATTTTGTCTTGCTTACAAATATTTGATTAACAATCCACAATGATGTAGGCGGGGCGCCGTCTTTATGTACAAATTACTAGAATAGATGAATCTAAAAACAGTTTGATACTTAGTGAGAAGGCAGCTTGGGTCAGTATTCCGATCTATCTCTGTCTCTATTTCTTATTATTCTTTTCTTGCTAAAATATTTCAAAGTAGCAGTGTTTTAGTTTTGCTTTATTTTTTGGTTTAAATATGTTTTTGGTCCCTTTATAAATAAACAAATTTTAGGTTTAGTCCCTATTACATATCATTGCAGACTGTCACGTAGGATTAATGACTTCACCCTCTATTAGTCAGTTTAGTATATAACATGCTAACATAGACAATCTAACAACTGGGACTAAAACCAAGCAATTTTTGAAATGTTTGGACCAAGACCAAACAAAAAATTTTCAGAGACAAAAACCAAAATTTGCTTATTTTTTTATGGACCAAAAACATATTTAAGCCTCCTCCTGTTTATCTTTTGAAATTCCTACTATACAATGTGATGTTGCAGGAAAAGCTATATCTTCGGGAGGGAACACTTTTAAATGGGACTGTGAAAAAGATCTTCCCATATGGAGCCCAAATTAGGATAGGGGAAACTAACAGAAGGTCAGTTAAAGCTTGGATACGGATAGCAAACCCCCTTTATGCATTTTTTCCATTTTGGTACATCGTCGATAAAGTGGAAAATTTCATTATAATTTACAAAGTATAATAAATTAATAACCCTTGCACTCTTTAGAAAGGAAAAAAATCACTGAATAAACAGATTTTATCTGAGGGAGCACGGTATAAGCTTTCTAAAAAACTTGACATTTCAAAGGATATATTTGAATTTTGGGAAACACCATGTTAATGACTGGTAAGCAGTTTTGGAGTTCACGTGTTACTACCTTGGAAGAAGTGTTTTCCTTTAAACTTCAAAATAACATAGATGGTGCATCAACCCTTGTTTGCTGCAAATTATCTTCATGGCCATGCACATGTCTGCCTTTATCACACTATAAAAGTAGTTGTTTCATCTGACATTCTGGCTTGGCTGCTTTTTTTTTATGTGGCTTTGTGATATCACATGCTTCTGCATTTTATCATGTTCATTTTTTTCATCTACTTCTTGAATTTAAAAATGTTTAATTGGGGTAAACAGTAAAGTTGTCTATATGCATTGACCTGATATTTAAAATGTGCTTATTGGGTGTCTTTCAGTGGGTTGCTGCATGTTTCAAATATCAGTCAAGCTGAAATTACTTCTGTCACTGACATACTTTCTGTTGATGAGAACGTTAGAGTCCTAGTGGTGAAGTCAATGATCCCTGAAAAAATTTATCTGAGGTAATGGATTGCTGACTTCTAATTCTTTTTGCAATTGTTGGCTGCATTTAGTTTTTCAGTGTGTAATTGGCCTCATTTGGCGAACCTGGTAGATGCTTGTATTCCTACCCTTTCTACGCTCCCTACGAACAAGACAATAACTCCTTAGAAAACAAGACGTCAACATATAAAGGGGAAAAAATCATCACACTATGCGGAATGGTGTGTACATTTTCATCTAATGAGAGTAGATCAAAACAGCAAAAATTAAAGTGAATCTAGATTCTAGATATCTAAAGCATCAGAAGATTACAAAATTTCTAGAGTTCCAATGTTAGCACAGGTCACATTTATGTAACAAAAAACACTACCGTTTTATCCTTTGAATCATGATTTTTACAAAGCTTTGTGAGTTTAGGTAAATGAAGTTTGCTTGAAGAGTCTCTCTATTTGGGCTAACTAAAGTGAATGCTCTATACTTTCTTGTTCTTCACCCACTAGACATGTTTAGGTTCGTTCAAATAGTTTTAAAAACCGGACCGGTGATCAACTCGATCAAGGCACCGGGTCACTGGGTCATTGGTTCAACCAGTGGGTTATTGGTTCAACTAGTTGAACCGGTTTTAATTAAATAAATATATAAAAATAATTTAAGACAACTAAATTTATGATATATATAATTAAAAACACATCTTACAACAAGGGAGATGGTGGCTTAGTGGCAAGGAATCACGCTGTTGACATGAAATGCATGGGTTCGAATCCCATCTCTAGATTTCCTTGCAAAGATATGATATGTATAATTGAAAGCATATATTATAACAAGAGAGATGGTGGCTTAGTGGTAGTGAGTCATGCTGCTCACACCTAGGGCATGGGTTTGACTCCCACGTTCGAAATTTTGGAATTAATTTATGGAATTTCAAAACCGGTCCGGTTTGGCAGCCCGGTTCAAGCCAAACTCGGCCGGTTCAACCCGAGTCAAACCGAGTTTTGACCGGGTCAAATACAGAACCGATCCAGCAAGAGAACCAAACCGGCTAGGTGGCCGGTTCAGTCCGGTTTTTAATACTATGGATTCAACCTTTTTCCCAAACTTTTCTGATAAACAACTTCATACTAAGTTTTTGCTTCAAATTGCAGCATTGCAGACCTTGAAAGTGAACCTGGCCTTTTCCTATCAGACAAACAGGTATATATTTGTTTCTCTTCATATTAAAGTTGATTTATGGTTTAAGTTGGATCGATCTTTGATACATGCTTTATTTATTTGTTGGCCATACAAAGAGAGTATTTATGGAGGCTGATATGATGGCAAAGAGATATAAGGAAAAGCTACCACCTGCTCTGATCACTCAACGGTTGGAACCCCTCCCAGCCTCTCCGTTGCCTTTTGAAAATGAAGAACTATATGCGAACTGGGAGTGGTTCAAGTTTGAAAAGTAAAAATGAAACAAGTTTGACACAAAAGCATGAAATGATCATATGACAGAAGCTCAATTGATTACTGAGGGAACTTGACATTGCATGGATCACTCAGTTCCAAGATGGGGCTGCCTTTTTGGAAGGAAACATGGAAGAGCCTCGAGTGGAAAACCTTTGAATGAAGCCATCGTTGTGACTTCTGATGACTTGTTTTCGCATGCATTACATAAAGAGCACAAGCCATAAAGTATATGGTGAAATGGATCACAGCACAATTCACTTTCATTCTTTTTGACCCTTTAAATTTCTCTTTTCTTAACATCACAAAAAATATATCTTTTCCTTTGTATCTTAATTTTTTTTCCATAGTTTTCGCCTCGTGTTTAGTCATGTCATTTTATTGGCAGATTCCTGCTGTTGTATGTAAATTTTGGTGTAAACTATAAGATTTTTATTTTGATCCAGTGATCAAGTAAAATTTTCACATTATCATTAAATCATGTCTCAAGGCATGTTAAGAGTTGAAATTCATTGAATGATGCGTTACCACATCACCAACTAATAATTTTCATGTCTCAAGGCATGTTAAAAGTTGAAATTCATTGAATGATGCGCTACCACATCACCAACTAATAATGTTTTTCTAAAGTTCAAATTATAATTCTATCCATTCACTCATTTTGACGTGTTCTTTTTCATCTTATTTTCCCGTTTCTTCGTCTCGTTACCTTTTGTTAACTTTAGCAGGAATAGGAAATACCAAATGGGAATCGGAAGCTCTCGCCACCTTGATGTTCCATCTTATTAAATCATAGGAAGTTCGTCAGCAAATTACATCGCGTTTTGATCTGGTTAAATGATTTAATGCTGTGTGGCAATAGGAAATTAGAAACGTAATTGCACTCGAGTACAAATCAAGTGCCCCCAACACCCAAGTCATTAATTAGAGGTGGCATTAGCCCAACTTCAAGATAAATCAAATGATCAGACATCGGTACGTTTCCAAGCAAGACAGATTAATCGGAGGGGATAACACCGAAAGAGAAATCTTGGAATAATTCTATTTGAAGCGACTCAGAATAGTACTTAATGAATATTTTGACAAAATACTCTTTGGTCTTTTATAACATGTATTACTAATATAATCAAACCGCATCTGCACCCAATTTTACTGGTTTTTGTCCATTCCATTCTTTCTCATCACTGCACTCGATCTAAACAAGAAACTAGAAAACCACAAATCAAAATCCACCCATAATTTTACCCATATTTCACTCCCTTTCAGACTACGAATCCCAAGGATGACAAAAAATCTAACGGCAAATTTAAAGGCAGCTTTAACGGGCGGTTGGCTAGCAAAGCATGCAAAAGATAAAATAAACAGCAGGAGCAGGCGAAAATCCCACGTAGCTTGAGTCTTTAAAAAATTGTGAAACTCAAAATTTGTATCCAAAACCTTTGTTTATAACTTTTTTTCCCCTCGACTGCACCCTGCCGACCAGGACCAACATGACTCAATACTCGCAACAAAATACATATGTAGAATAAAAATAACACTCAGACTCCCAGACCCGGAAAGCTCAATCAGTCAAGCCTAAAAATTCAAACCCAACCCTAATTTGCTTGCTGACAGAAGACGACACAAACAACTCAGTTGCATGGCAGCGACACTATCTGACGACTACAAGTATGAGAGTATCCCAAGATATGGCAGCAAAATCAGCAGCCACTCAACCTTGTCAGATTGCCATGTAGTGTGAAATATGGATAAATAATACTCAAGCTGACGAAGCAGGCTGTTCAACTTTCTTCTCTGCTTCTGGCTCACTTTCCTTTCCAGATGTAGATTCTGGTTCCCCAGTTTTGTCCTCAGACTTCTCATCTTTCTTCTCAGCATCTGTCTTCTCTTCAACACTCAATTTCTCAAGAAGACCAGCTGCTGCTGATCCTTCTTTGCTTTCCTCCTTCTGGGACTCTGCAACTTCTTGGAATTTTTCCATGAAGCTTTTGCAATCTAACAGAAAGACAAAGCAAAAGTAAATATACACGCTAAAATTATGGTGAGAATGAGAATGTTCAGTTTTTTGTCCAACAGAAAATATACAAAGCTGAAATTTAAAAGGGTATGGCTGCCTGTACCTTAATATCCACAAAATACAATACTATTTGAAAAAAATTAAAAAATGTACAAGTGACTAGATGTGTTATCCTATCACATGTCACTAGCAGAACTACCATATTTAAAGATAACTCAAAATCAGTGAAATATTAATGAAATTTGAGTCACAGCCACCAAATACATAGGAGCCAGTTAGAAACCTACTGACCTGAATCTTAACTATCAATTTTTTTTATATTCCACTATCTAATGATATTAACAAAATCTTTTATTGACAGAAAATTTGAACAATTAAAGAAAAGGAGAACACATGTATTGGGTGGCTATTACATGACCTTGCTACGCTGACACGCTAAAGACAACTAAATATTTTTCTAGAACTTATAAACACAGTTACATGATTCACGTCAGATCCATTTAGAATATACAAGATAACACAGTAATTTTCTCCTCCTAAGAACCAAACCTTATATCTTTAATGCTTCCAACATTTTAAATAAACAACTATGAATTCAAGTTGTTCTGTCATGAGGTTGATTATACACAGACCGAATTCAAACAAAAATGGATCCACATCTATTAGTTTACTTAATCATTTCATGAGACTCTTGTTGAAACTGGAAACATGTGTAGACATCTTCACTAAATCAAGACAACACACTACGAGGATGGTTCATGAAAATACTATGGACAACTATGCAAGATAATACTATCAAAGCTTTAAAATGAACAAAGAGAATGTGAAGAGAACTGGCGCATGTTAACACTAGTATAGTCACCTTTCTCAGAATATGCCCATGTCTGTGATCTCAGTAAGTTTTTTATCTTTCCCCTTTGCAAACATTCACAAACTCATGATACACTTGAGTGGACAAGATCCCCTAACTAAAAAGCCTAATTTCATGGGAAACGTGAACACATACTTTGGTTCAAACTGTTCAATTCAATCCAAACTCATCACTCATTAGACAATTTCATGTATACTTTGGAAGGCAAGTGTTTTAAGCAAACAACTATTACAAGCAACCTTGGGAAAGACACACAAATATGCTTATGTATCAAGAAAACAGTAGGGGCAGAACAAAACATTGTGATTAGATTGGTTCAAAGTTCAAACCAAGGTAGCTAGGATCGAGATGTATATCGTAGAATCGGCCAATCCTATGTGTTTACACCCTTTGGCCGATCCTGATTCCACTACTTGACTTGCCGCTGTGGGGTTGCTGTAGGATCACCAAGTAAGATCGCAGAAGCAGCGGGATCGCACGATTTTGGCTACTCATGCATCCCATTATGCTGGTATGAAGACCCGCCCAAAATTCCTAATCCCTTCTCCGGCGCATTCCGTCCCTCTCTCTCCTGTGACTGTACTTGGTTCGCCGACCAACCACCACTGTCTTCTACCACAATCTCCGTCGACTTCGATTTCAATGTCGAGGTAGCATGCTACCGCCCTCAACTACAACCCACCAAAACCATGTCAGTCCTCCTCCGCTCTGAATCGCAAGCCACCCACTTTGTAGCTGCATGCGCATGTCTCCTCTCCCTGTTCCTGGCCGCCCCCAAGTCTATGTGTGTAGCTACACGAAGCTTCCTCTTGTATTATTTTTGCCTTCATTTATTGCTTCCCTTTGTGCTTGTCATTTAGGCTTTTGGGCCACTAGTGATGGATCTTATATTTTGGACCAGCTTTTTTGTTTCATTTTTCCTTTTATATATTTGCTAAAGAAACACAAAAATGGGGAGTTTGCGTTAAGGGTAGATATGGACCAATATTTTTCTTAAAAAAATAATTAGTAAATATTAATTATGAACTATGGAATTTTTGTTCTGTGATCTTTGAATCCTTAATTGTAAGTTATAACTTCATGCATATTTAATTAAAGTTTAGTTATGTTAATTGGTTTATTTATTTATGTTATGTTATGCTATGTGATATACATATTTATATAAATATAATTATATATTCTGGTAGGATCTTACGATCCATTTTACGCTGCAACATTTTACGATTTTACATCTCCCTTTCGATCCTACGTAAGATCTCAATCTTAGCTACCTTGGTTCAAACTACAAACTACAAACTAGATGAGCATAGACACAATCTGGTGACTAAATATACCAAAGCAGCATATGCAACTTCACATTATCACATATTAAGATTGCCACAATTTTCTACTATCAGACAGAAATCAGCACATCAATGAATGGCAGCCAAGAGTTGAAAGATAACTCCCAAGACATCTAAATGCAAAATTTAAATAAGCTAAAACAAAATTATCCGAAAAACATCAAAACAAAATGAATTATTAACACCTACAAAAATAAAAAAAAAATTCTCCAAAAAGCTCGAAAAAAGAAGCGCATGCTCACTTTCAATTGAAGGGAATCGAATGCAGAAAAGCTCATCCTTGAGCTCACCATCGGCAAAGTCCCTGGCATGCCAGACGCAAGATTTCTCGTTCCCAGCATGCTCTTGTACGGTCATGGTAGGTAAAACTGCAACAATCAAAAAGGCAAAACAATAACAATAACAATAATGATAATAATAACAATAATCTCAAAATTAAATCCTAAAAGAAAAAAAAAAAGAAAAGAAATGGAAAAAGAGCATGCAAAGGGATAGAGAAGAAACATACTGAGATGATTGGCGCAGATCTTGAGGGTTTTGGATTGCCTCATGAGAAGCCTAACCTTGCCAGTAACCTTGTGCTTCAGGAACTTCACGCTGCCTGCGCCCCGCTCCTTCCACTGGTTCCCATCCTTGTCGAATCGGTAAAGCTTCGATTTGCTAAAAAGAAAAAAATCAATGAAAACAAAACAAAAAAAAAGGAACAACCAAACAAGATTTATCGTAAAAATTAACAGAAAAAAGAATCAGAATCGAAGAAGAGATAAATGAAGAGTGAAAGAATCGGGAATTACAGATCGAGGATGGGCTCTTCGTCCTCTTCGCCGGTGGTGACGGCAACCTCCTCGAGCTTGACAATGGGAGCGACTTGAGCTCCGGTGTCCTCGTCATCGCCGACGGCGGGTGCCTCCTCCTCTTCCCGGTGCTCGGGATCAGCGCTCGACATCTTCCTTCTATAGAGAGAGAGAGAGAGAGTGCCGCTTAGGGTTTGGGGAAGTGTGGGAGAGTGAGTGAGGCTGTGAGCAGTGATGTGTGGAATAATTTGTTTGTGTTTTGCGTTGGGCTTTTCTTCTCTTTCTCTCTCCTTGGCTAGCTTCACAGCGAAAAAGTGCTGCCAATGCATGATGTGGGTGGTGGGGTCTTTCCCTCTACCGTTAGATCCTTGCCACGTTTGTCCGTATCTCATTTCGCTAGCGGGTGGTTCAGATTTTACCTCCACAAACTGCTCCGTTATGTTTTTTTTTTTCCCCTTCTTTCTCCCTTAATCAATGCTATGAGAATCGGATCGATCATTACACCTAAGAATCGAAACCAAATCGTCTAATCCTGGATTCGCCAAAACAGCAAGATCAGGATCAAAAATCACTTTGAATCGGTCAGGAACCGGGCAAACAAGTCCGGCCGATCAAACCGATTTATTTTCTTTTTCAAAACAGATTCAAAAATGATAGTTTTTTGGGTTTTTTTTTTAAAAAGCCTAAAATCTCTTTTTTTCCTAATTCTTTTCCTTTTCTAGTATGAAAATTAATAACTTGAGAGATTTAATCTATATGGATAATGTTTATTTTGATTAATAGATGAATTATGGTATATTCTATGGGTTTTATTGATACCTAAATTAATTTTAGTTACTTATGACATATATTTTATTTTATATTTTTATATATTTATATAAATACAGATTTTATTATATACCGGTTATATTCAGTTTGAATTTCTGTTGAACTAGTTGAGACCTCCAACCTCATCTCCGATCGATTCAATATTCGGTCCAGTTTTCAGAACCTTGCCCTTAATAATTAAAGACCAATTTTTGTGATATAAACTGGCAGTATTTATAGTATGTTGAACTTCAGCTAACTTGACTTAAGTCGAATAAGATTAAATAAAATCAAATATCACATTATTTAAATTTATTAAGTGTTAATTAGTTTTGTTATATTTTACTTCAAACAGACTAATTTCTTCATAATAAGGTGGTTTAAGTTAGTGATTTTGTCTTTTTTTTCTTTTATTTGAGGAGTAAACTCTGTATGTGATATTAAAACTGGAAAAGTAATAATAATTTCATTTAGAAAAACTAAAACACTAAAAAAAAATGCATATTTTAAGTTGTGGTTTGGTTTTGGATGAAAAGATATATATATAAAACATTTAAAGGTTGTTAAATATATAACTTTGGGCCTATAGTGTCAAGTCCAACACCATAGTTGGATCCTTTCTTATGCCATGTGATATCCCAGTCAGTTGTACTTGTTTTCACTCCGACTGGTATAATTAACCACACCATATATTCCTTCTTGAATGAGTTCCCAATTTGTAAATGGAATGGGGAGGCTCTTGGTCCTTTAGACCCTCTTGGGTGATTAGAAGGGGAGAAGCTCTTTCGCCCCATTTTTTTGTTTTGTGGATCCTTTCTTATGCATGTAATCCTTGTTTTTGATACAATGTGAATTAATCATCAACAGCAGGAAACATGATAGCAGAAGAAAATCGTC
>JAVHNL010000566.1:0-50000 GCA_031216105.1 Dalbergia cultrata
TGGATATTTGTTCCTTTCCCAGGATAAGTTCATCTTTTGAGGCCCCGTGATAACATATACCGGTTATAATTACTTGCTATTGTCAATGAAGAAGATAGACAATTTCTTTGTGGATCCTGTCTCTCCTTGGTGATTGGGAATATTGATATTACTAAAAAATTAGCCCCTTTAATATTCTATCTATGATGCTGAAATAAGGAAATCGTATTTAGATGACAGAAATCTATAGTTTTCCCCCCATCTTTTAGGTTTTTTTTTACCCATTTTTTGGTAAGCCTGTGATTTTCCGTATTCAGTATATTTGATTTCATATTCTATGCCTGCATATCTCTGAAGTAGCTCTATTTAATTTTTGTCTTCTTTTTTATTCTCGAATGTTTCCAGGTTTACATGTTGTGGTTACCATGTTTACTGGCTATCTACTCGGTTATGCAGCATTTAGAGCATTGTTTAATCACAGTCCTGCCATGGTACTCTCTAAAATCTGTTTTTCCCTAGTATTGATTTATCCTCAATTAGTTTAGTTGTGAGCTGAATCCCTTTTCTTTGATCCTTTCTTTTCTATAATTTTAGAATGCTGCTGGAGGAATTCTCGGGTTGGTGGGTGCCATGCTTGTTGAGACTTTCCTTTTCATTATTAGAAGTTCCAATCCTGATCTCAACAAAACAAGAAGGTCCAATCGAAAACCGAGATCAGCCTTTTCTGCATCCAGCCTCAAGAAGAATCAGTAGAATTGATCAAGGTTTTGTTATTTTACAGTTTTACATTTGTAACAAAAATGAGCCAACAAAGTTATATAGTTTAGTCCATTGAAATGTAAACACTGTTCTCAGTCATAAATATCTTGAAAGTGGTGGTTACTTGATGAATCATGGCCCACCTTCCTTGGTTTTTCTTCTGCAAAGGACTCAAATGTAGTCTCTGAAAATGGCATTTGGTTTGCATTCCAAGAAGGTATTCAGGCCTGTCTGAATCCTCATAGGGCTGTGGTAGTGTTTTGCTTTGACCTCAACCCGGCATGACATGAACACTGTGTCCTTGCTGCCCCTCACTGCGCCACTGAAGAAAGTAGCAGTTCTTTTTGAACTGACCAAGCATTTCATGATCTTTGGCCTAACGGGATGTAGATGCTGAGGATTATGCAGTGATTTTTCTTTTCCTCACGTATTTATATTGGATTGTAATTAGGACATTCACCCTTAAAATTGTGCCTTTTAATTCTGATAAGCAACGATGCACATGGACATGGTGCTTGTTTGTAGTGTTTCCTATTGTGTTTTAATTTAGTTTAGGAAGTTGAGCAATGGCACAGCATACTTTCTTACTGTTGGCCTTCGAATAGTAATGCATCTTGCCCCTTTTAAACGCCTAGCTTATGGTTGAGTAAATTAGTACCCCCTGCATGTACATCTTTCTCTGTGGTTTCCTTCTTGTGCAGCACATGGTTCCTCAGATTTTGCTGCATCATTGTTCACTTCTTTATGTCTGGATTCTGTGATCAAGTCTATAACCTTAACTCTCTGCTCTCTACTAAAATTCATGCTTTTCAAGTGCTTGCAATTGTTCGGTATTTGGTATGAATATTTAGGAAATTTAATTATGGCTTTTCTCGAGTGGTGGGATGCAACTGTTTGTTTTATTGATAGATAGGAACTGAATTGCGAATACCCTTCAATTTTGTTTATGACATTCACATGTGCATGCGAGCCTAATATTTTGTACTCATTTCATTATGCCTCTATTTGTTGCCATCAGTGGAGCATAAAAATGAATCGATGTGAATGAAAAGATATATCAATTTTTGTAATCTAGCCTTATTGAATTGGGTAAATAACAAACACAAATTCTTTTATGGTCGTGGGGATCAAGTGTATTGTGCTTTAGTTAATAATATGCTGATATTTTTGGTAAAAGTATAAATTTTACTATTAACTGAAATTAAAATATTGTCCTATGAATGAGTATAATACAATATTATTCTATGCTAAATTGTTTTCTTCATTCAATGCACGCACCTTCAGAGGGGAGGGGAAAGGGTTCATATACCATAGACCAGGTTCTGCCTAGATTCGAATCCAAGTGCAATTAGTGAGAGGCTAATGTCGTTGTATATTAAGAATGCTTTTAGTATGTGGATGAGAACTTGTAGCAATCGAGTACCACAAGCTAACCATTGAGGAACACTAGTGATTAACTTTATTTGTTTTATAGAGAAAAGAGGCACGTGAATCACGCGAAATACTTCTTTACCCCTTGTTTGATGATTAGGTATAAGGAATTACTATTGTAAAACCCTAGGAACTGATGGATTAAACTTTTAATATTATCAATTAAAAGTTTTGATTCTACAAAACGTTTATTAGTAACAGTAATTAAAGAGATAAATCTTTTTTCATTTAACAATTTTACAATATCAACAATACACAGCATGTATAACATTCTCTTTCCATAGATTTTTTAAGTGATTGTTCAACTTACCATGAAATTGTAGGTTTAAATCATTTTGATATTAAGATTTAGAAATTAAATTTTATCTCTGAAATTACAAAATTTGAGTCATGTTAATTGTTGACTCTATTCCTGCTATTGTGCTTACATATTTTTGTTGAAGTGTTACATTAATTAATATACCAGTGATAAATTAACACTTTACTTGACCTTTGTCAATTAATTAAGATAGACATAATTGAAGATAATAATATAAACTTTGCATATAAGTACCATTATTAATATATTTGCACTTGTTATTATAATAACCATTATTACAATGTGTTTATCTAACCAGTGTTTTAAATTAGTGCCTTTAGGATACTAGTTAAGAAATTAAAAGAGAAAAGTTTTATATCGAGAAAGTAAACTTTTGTATTTTTAACGGGACCTACCACTAGATTTGAAAATTTACTTTTTTATTATCCTTAACCGGTGCTATAAATCCTTATAATATATATTTTTTATCATGTCAAAAAAATATATCCCTATTTAATAATACTTGAATATTAAAAAATATAAATTGAATGGAGAGAGAGAAAGAGAAAAGCAGTCAAGTAAACTCTTAATAATTAAAATCCAAGTCCATATATATATATATATATATATATATATATAAACCTTAAATTATACTTTAACTTAAACTTTTTTTTATAACTATTATCATGTTAAACTCTCAATAATAATAATAATAATATCACAAAAGGTGTGGAGGAATCCATTCACAATTTTGATAAAGTCAACGTTAGCATATCGATAGCTGCCAAATGCATAACCAGTCCAACCCCAACTGGCTACTGCAGCCAATCCCGATGGTTAGAGATAACCAAATCACCAAACCAAACCTAACCATAATTCCCTTAACAAAAAAATATGGAAACTTCCAACCAAAACCTCATATTTATACGTGTATGTATATACGTATCATGTTTATATATATATATATATACACACACACACGTAATATTCAACTTTGGTTTTGTTGAGCGCGTGTGCCATGCCACAGCCATATTTGACTCTCGTTTTTGTTTCCTTCTTAATTTGTCAAGAAAAATTCAATAATAACTTATTGCCATTAATATTATCATTAAACATATTGGAAAAAATAGAGAGAAAAAGGGAAAGCACGTTTTTCTTTGTATTGTTTATTGTGCAGCTGTGTTAGAAATTAGCATCAACCTTTCACCTAACCCACGTTCCAATTCATTGATTCCTTTCGTCTCTCTCTCTCTCTCTCTCTCTCTAGATTTTTTTTCTCTGCGTGGCGTGTGCCTCTTGCAAGCTCTGAAAGGTACCCCCATATGCAGTTTTCTTTTTATTTTTGTTCCATTTTCTCATATATTTTCTGCTGTTGGTGGTGATTGATTTTCCTCTTCTGCGGTGAGGCTATTTGGATCGAATTTGGCATCTCTTCATTTGGGTGGTTCGCCCTTTTTTTCCTGCAATGAATTGATTTTTATTTTGTTTTTAAGGAGCTATTGTTCAAAAGTTTCGATTTTTCCATTTATGAGTTTAATAGGTGGATTCTTGAAATGGGTTTGTGTTGTTATGCTTGTTTACTGATTGTTTTTGCAAATTTGTTGAAATGGGTTGTGGTGTTGGTTGAATCCAGAAATTTCATTGGAATTGTCCCTTTAGTTGACTTCTGGGATGCATAAGATCTGAGATATTTGAACCTCTTGTGCTGTGAATTTAAGAAATTTGGATAGTGTGAATGCTCAACTTTCTTAAATGTGTAGTCACTAATTGATATACAAGTTTAGCTTTTTTGGTTTGATACTTTGATTCAATGAGAAGGGGTGGGGAAGTGGGGGAATGATTTAACTCCAAGGTTCAAGTCTTGATACGTTTACAGTCTTGATAGTGTGCGGTATTACCGCTAGAATTTCAGAAATTTAGTCTGATTTTAAATGTTTTTGGCCTTGTAGTGTTAAAATTTCATGTATTGTTTATTGCCAGAATTCTGAGACTGGAATTGAACTCACTGAATTTGCCACAATTTAGGTTTATTACTGATAATTCATTAAGTATCTCTTATTTATACTTTCCCTGCTGTTGCAGATCTTCTAAATTCGAAGTGAAACAATGGACTTCCTTTCTAGAGACTTGAATGAGGACTCTATTCTTCGATGCCCATTCTTGAGGAACATCAACGAGCCTACTAACTTCTCATTCTCTTCACCCTTGGCTTTCCCAATGCCTGTAAGTTTTCCCTTTGAGTTGTAAAACATCTTATTTTATCTTCTACAAGCCTCCATATATGGGTTTTGCTGTTTCCTAGAATGATTATTGAGAAAGATGCCTATCATATCTTGCTATTACTTCTTGGATCTATTTACCCATTCAGGCCAGAAATATGTGTGTTGTAAACTGAAGCTTTGTGTCAAGTGTTACTGAATATTTCTCTCATACACAGGTGCGTGGGGCTAAAGGCCCAATTTTTGAAGATGGTCCCAATTTTGATTTGGCATTTAGGCTTTTCCATGGGAGTGATGGTGTAGTCCCCCTATCTGAGAGATCATTTCGGCGTACAGAGAAAGTACAGCCCGTGCCTACCTCATCCCAATTCAATCCTTTAGCTGCAAAGGCAGCAACTATCAGTCTGTCATCATTTGGATTTGGCGGTCCTTTCGGTTTTGATTCATTTTCTGAGAAGTGGAACAACCAGAAAAAGAAATCCAAATCATCAAAAAATGAACCTTCTTCACAGGTATGCAGCACATTTGATCTGCTGTTTCTTGCCACTGATAAACCACCGACATGTTTGTTTCTTAAACTTATTTTAAACTAGTACAACTTCCAGTCACGATTTGGATTGCTTTTTTGGTATCCCTGATCTGTATTTTACTGATTCAGGATGGTTCAAAGCATGAGGCAACAGGCAATGAGTGGCTGCAAAGCGGTCAATGCCCAATCGCAAAGTCATACCGGGCAGTCAGTAATGTAATCCCACTTGTTGCAAAGGCTATTCAACCTCCTCCAGGGATGAAATACAAGTGCCCGCCAGTGGTAGTTGCAGCCCGGGCAGCTCTAGCACGCACTGCATTTGCGAAGAACCTCCGCCCTCAGTCCCTACCCACAAAGGTTCTCGTGATTGGGATGCTGGGCATGGCAGCTAACGTTCCCTTGGGTATTTGGAGAGAGCATACTAAGAAATTTTCACCGTCATGGTTTGCTGCTGTCCACGCTGCTGTTCCATTCATAGCCATGCTTAGGAAGTCTGTCCTGATGCCCAAAACAGCTATGGCCTTTACTATCGGGGCATCAATATTAGGCCAAGTGATTGGATCGAGAGCAGAGAGGTACAGGCTGAAGGCAATTGCTGCTAAAAAACCATCTATAACAGATACCTCTGATGTTGCTTCAGCTTCAGCTTCAGTTTCAGCCCAGTTACAAGTTGTTAAAACAAACGACAGGCACTGTGGCGATACTATGGACTGGAATGCAGTGTCTCTTCAGCTGGCTGGACCATCACCTACTGATGTGTTCTGTTGATGATTTATTTGTTATCTGAGATCTGCAGTGTTATTCTCTTTGTTCTCTGAGTGTGTAATTTGTTACTCTCTTGCGCTTCCCGTTTGACTCTGAATGCCCCAGTTGGCAGAATAGGAAAATAAAAGCATGGATATGTTTTCTCATATACATATATTTTTCTTTACTTTTTATGCCTAATTTGGACTTTTGGAGCATGTTAAAGCTTCAATAAATGAATTAAAATCCAATGCAAAACCAGCAATGTGTTGTTGACTATGTATGCATTTTTTTTCCCATTAATTCACTGTCAACTCATACAATTGTGCCTTGGCAAGAGGGAAGGAACGTGAATATGAAAGTTTGGCAATGATGTTTCCCCTGCTATTATTATTGAGTAACGATGGACACTAATTCTCACATATCTCATATTTTTTGTGACTAACTTGTTCCCAAATCAATTTAACTGCTTTAATACTGAAAGTTGATGACTTTTTGAGTTGTAAGAAAAGATGATTAATCATTTCTCGCATCATTCTTTTGGACTTTGGAGTGAAGAATTGAGTAGATAAGCAGCTAGTTGAGGGCTCAAGCTGGCATAAGGAGTTGACGTAATCAGCAACTTCGACCATTCTAACAAAGCTGCCTGTTTGGCTTATTCAATTCAATTGGTGTGTTTGTTGAAAAGTGGAAAGGCTGTAGCTAGTTCTCAAACTGAAATCAGAGTTCTTTCATTTCTATCTGTTGATTGAAAAGTTTTCTTTTATCCAATTCCGAACCATTCAAAATTTATCAAATTTTAACTAATATGTCTAGACTCTGATCAATTGATTATCGGGTAAAATAAAATACAAACTTGATTATAAGAAAAAGTTTTGGTAAGACATAAAAATAGAGTGAAAATTTGTTCAACTATTTTCTCTTAAAACTTCATTTTAAAAAGAAAGAACATAAAAAGAAAAAAAGATGTGAGTGTATTATTATGGTGTCTCGCAGATTGAGTCCAAACATCATTGCTTATTTGAGAGGGTTAAACTTTAGAGCAAGCAAAAGCAATAGAGAAAATTCGAAATGTTATTATTTATTCTTTTACAAGATACTACTATCTACTTATTAATATTACATGTATGGTATCATTCTCACATATTTTTTTATCTGGTTCTTAAATAATTTTTATTAGATCAATGCTTATGAGTTTAAAAGTTTAATTTTAATGCACCGACGATGTAAAAAATTATTATCCAATTAAAATATTTTATTTGAATAATTTTTCAAGTAATGAGTATAAATTATAGCTTATATTAAAATACATAATTGGATGATTGTATAAAAAAATTTTTATCACCGCCCAGGTAGAAATTAAATCTTAATTTTAATATAACTGATCATTCTACTTAAATGATCTTTATTAATCCGTGGGTCGAGTAGAATGGTAATAAGCAAAACAAGGGAAACCAACGCTCTTATGAGTCCTATCTGTTAAGCAAACACGAATAGAACCAACAGAGCGTCCACGTGCATAGCATGTGCACTAAAAGGTTTTAATGTCTTGAATCAGCCATAGCGGCACGGCCACTGTCCGAGGTTCGTGTTCCGAGGCACGTCCATCAATGGCGGCCCCGCCGGCAAGCCCTTCACCGCCGCGCCATCCTATGAAATTCGGAATTCCTTGGCCCGAATTCAACAACGGCCTCTCCTACGACGACGTCGTTTCTCCCTCCGATGCCGGTTGACTTCTCTCTCTCTCTCTCTCTCTCTCTCTGTGCTAGTAGCACTTTCAACCATGTTAAAGAAAAACGCTTTGAATTCTATTTGCATTTTTTATCAACCTCAGAGTGAGTTAATCAGTGATTTATGAACATTGCGTTTCACTTCAACGATGCCATTTCAGGGCTGACACTGATAGAGTTCTACTCCAGCAAGTACAAGAGTTCAGCACCATTACAAGGGTAAGCCGAGCCCTGACCTACCCACTTACCTTTTTGTCACAAAAATTGAGACTTACATCCTTTTACATGCTGAGAAATGAAGGTTAAAGGAAACAGGGCAACTGGGCAGTCCCCCCCCCCCCCCCCCCAAACCCAAAAAAAAAAAACAAAAAAAAAGAACTTGAATCTGCTTTATTGAGAAACTGTAGAAAGGTAGTTGGCATGGGTAAGAATTACCTTAATTAAAATGTTATCTAAGACTGAGGGAATGATGAAGTGCATTAAGCTGACAGTTAATGCTATTGGAACACCAATTAGGCCTTTGCCAACTATGAGAGACCATTGCACTCAAGTTATGAATTCTAGGACACTGGGATAGAATAGTTCGCTCGCCTCTCTATTTGGATGTATCTTGTGGTTCTTTAACACAGTTAATTTATTGGATTGCTGAGGTATTGGAGGGCTATTTTGTGCTTTTCTCTTTTCCAGAGTGTTTTTCGTTTAGGAAGATTGTTGGCCCTCCTTTGTTATTCTCCTCTTATCTGTAATAGAAAATTCTTGTTGTTTAAATGGTTATTTTGAAAATAAAGTCTTGTTCAATCTTGGACATTTACTGATATGTTAGCAGTTGGTTGCAGCGTATAAAAAACGAGCAGGTTTGATCATCAAGGAATCTGAAATAGTTGACTGCATGGAATGAGTCATCTGTATGTTAGATTGTCATGTTAATTGATATGCCTTCTACAGATAACATTTGATGGAAGAGTTGTTATGGATCCCGATGCAGTCCTCAGGTTCTTTGACAGAAATGTTTATCCTTGTTAATACATGGTTTTATTTCATTATATGATGCTTTTTAACTTCTTTTTTTCAGAGTTGGCTCAAAGCTAGTTTATCATAGATTTCCATGGAAGGAACCTGATGCACCACACATGCTTGAGGTCTTGTATGAAGATGATGACATGGTAACTGTTACTTTATGCATCATCGTGTGTGTCTCTGCTTGCCTTTTTTTTTTTTATCACAGTTTTCTTGTGATAAATTATGTTAATTTGAACATATGAAACTATTTTCATTGCCAGTGGTACTTTAGAATACGAATGTTGAGGTTCAATTGACATTATACTTGCGTGTTACTAACTTACTATGATAAAAATTCAATAGTTTGATCCTTGAGAAGGAGGAGGGAACAGAAGATAGAAAAGTTGTCTAATAGCTAAGTTGATTATATATGTGTGTGTTTGTGTGTGTAATGTGGAGGAACTTTCCCAAGAAGTGTTTGACATGACTAGTGAGTACCTCTAGACTAAGTCACCCAGTTTTGCTTCTCCATATCAAAATATATTATTATGAGGTAGTTAGAGTGGGTTCTATATTTGTTCTCTTAATGGGGATGTTGTTTATGAATTAGATTGCTCTAAATAAGCCTTCTGGCCTGCAAGTTCTTCCTGGAGGTCTCTTCCAGCAAAGGACAGTTTTAACACAGCTTCAATGGCAAGCCAACAGACAGGGTACCTGTAAAGCTCACCAAAGGCTTCATCCTGTTCCAGTACATCGCCTTGGGAGGGGAACCTCAGGTGATACTGAATATTTCTGTTGAAATGTGAATGCGTTAGTTTCTGTTATGTTCCTTTGAAAATGTTATATGCTTGAACTGAGATAAGTCTCAAAACTCTATGAGAACGAAGTTAGTTAGTCTAATATAATATAAAACTTTGTTATCATCTGTGGAAAGTTTAAACTTTAAAGCCCTTTACTAAACAAGTGGTTGTGATATCTACATACCTATTACTACCAAAAGATGTAATATATAAGTATATGAAAGAGCCCCATCCTTTTCTTTTGATGCTCTTCTGTCTAGCATGACTGTTTTTCATGCTTTTACGATTGATTGATTGCTTCACAGGAATTTTATTATGTGCAAAGACAAAACTAGCCAGAGCTCGTCTTTCATCTTATTTTGCTGATGGAACATCTCACCTTGGAGGAAAAAGGTAAGGAAAGAACAATATTTGTTTTTTGTTGGTCACACCTTTTTATTTTACTTTTAAAAGCTTTTACATTGTAGCCAATTGCTTAAGTAGAAGACACTTAAATAGAACATAGATCAAAGTAGTTTCACACTCTGAAATTTGAAGTTAAAATTTCTTACTTAGTTAACTTGTTTCGCCAATTGTGTTCTGTTATTTACATAAGCAGGGATACAAACAAGGAGCTTGGGAAGATTGCAAAGATATACCGAGCAATTGTGAGTGGGATAGTTGATAATGATAAGGTAATATACTGATATATTTCCCTTTTTTTCGTAGGTATTGTTAATGAGGGCTTTCTGACTGCTTCCCTGTTCCAGATGACAAAAAAGAAAAAAAAGAGGATAGAAATAGCATAAAAGATTAAAAAAGCATTAGATTTCATGGATTTTATTCAGAAAGGCTTGTTTAATTCACAGGTGACTATTAATCAACCAATTGGAATCGTAAAATATCCTGGTGTTGCTAAAGGGTTGTTTGTTGCTTCTCAATCGGGTTAGTTTAATCAATCATTAATATTTTTTTGCTATATAGTTGAACCTCAAGGAAAGCCATGCTCCTTTGTTCTTTTCTACTAATCATTGACCCATTTATTCCCTATCACCTATCTTTGTTATAATGTTTCCTTCACTTCATAAAATTGCCATCTATTACTTTTGTAATCATCCTCTCATGCGAAATTGTTTGTATTGAACCAGGAAAACCAGCACTCAGTATAGTGGACGTTCTAGAGAAAGATATACAACGAAACAGCACATTAGTCCAGGTATCTGAATTTGATGTTCATGACCACGTTTTCCTAAAAAACATGTTGCGCAATGTAAAAGAAAATAATTCAACTATCTACTGCCACCATTAATTGTTATAAAATTAACAAAAAATCCTCAGTGACATGTTGCAATCAGATAGAACATAAATTCAGATCATACAGTGTCCCTCTTCCACTCCTCAAGAGCACTTTTGCAAGACTCTGAATATATGGTTATTGTATTTCAAATTTTCAATCAACAAATGATGTTAACTATTGCTGAGCATAGCAAACTAGAATGATTTGAAACAATTTGGAGTGTCATGAACAGTCTTATAACTTCCTCCGATTGGCTTGTTTTACAATTATCAGGTTCAGATTCAGTCTGGACGACCACATCAAATCCGCATTCATCTTTCTTTCATAGGGCATCCTCTGTTAGGTAAATATTTAAGAGCCAAATTATTTATCATGCTTCATGTGAAGAGAAATAAAGTGATATTTTCTTTTGGACAGACATTTCAATAAGAGGTGGTGGTTAGATTACAAGATTATCAATGATGACTCTTATACATGTTAAGCCTTGAAAATTATTCAATGACTGAAATAGCAAATTAGACTTTTCGCCCCTCAACTTCAAAGCAAATTTTAATTTTATTCTTGAAATATCTCTTTTGCTTTAGTTTGGTCTTCAAACTTCAAATTTGTCAAAGCCTTTTGCCTAATTAATCAAGTCAGTAATAGATTATGAACTGAATATTTATTAGGGCTTCAATTTGGTAATTATGATTCATGGATTTTTTAAGTTTGGAATTGTGTATTTTATCACGTCTTTAATTATGGAAATGGTTATCCTAGGTGACAGCCTGCCCAGGTTTTACTTTTTGAACTTTGTCATCCAAGTCTATCACATTAGAACATAAGTTGCAGTTATGAGAAGATAGCTAGATAGCATAGTTCTATGCATCTTTTAACATCTGAATCTTCGACAAATGAATCAGTCTTTGAAAGCATGCATAGTCATATTCCCATTTAATATGCATAACGAGGGCACTCACATTATGTTCTTGTGAGTCTTGTTCTAACTACTTGTTCTTGTGAGATTCATAAACCTGAATTAGTCAAAAAGCATGAATGTCATAGTCAATGCCACTTGTCCATTTATCTTTTCCTGTCGATTTGTTTGCAGGTGATCCTCTTTATGCTGCTGGTGGGCAACCTAAATGCCTAGATTCTGACTTGATCGATGAGAGATTTGCTGATGATGGGTAATTGCTACATTTCTATTTTATAGGGATACTTCCTTTCATTTAACATCATATCTTACTTGCAATTGCAAATAAAATACTAACCAAAGAAGTAACCAAGAATCCAAGTGAATTTGTTAAGTACAATGTTCTGGAATGTAGAACCCTCCTGCCTTCAACCTCTCAACCAACGGGTTTAACGACTTTCCAGCTAGTTGCTTTCTTTTTTTTGCCTTTTACAGTCACCGTTTTTGCTTAACGACTAATGTGTATTTTTTTGAGACTTGAATGCTTTTGTGGAATATTTAAAAAATTGAAAATAAAAACTGAAAACTGAAACTTATAAGGCCTGTTTGGCTTGAGTTTTCAGTTTTTAATTTTTATTTCTAGTTTTTCAGTTTTTCGGATTTTATGAAGTAAATACTGAAAATTTTGAAAATTGCAAATTCTAGTTTTCAGTTTTTATTTTCAACTTTTAGTATTTCCTTTTCAAAATCCTGAAAACTGAAAAACTAAAATTAAAAACTGAAAACCAAACAGGCCTGCAGTTTTCAGAATTTTCAGTATTTCCTTTATTAAATTTGAAAAACTGAAAATTAGAAATTCAAACTAAACAAGTCATTAGGTGTTTATAAATTTCTTAGGCATATGATATACTTCAAACTTCAAAAGAATATGTTAAGATAAACTTCTCCATTCATGTATTCAACACTTCCACTTCTCTGATTTCATCAAGTTATTTTGGCAGTTCAATACGTTGTAACTTGTAAATAAATATTTTTGGAAAATGATGGTGTTGGTTGGAATTTTGATCCGAGTTTCATAATGCTTCTCTATGTGCAGAGGTTATCAGAGGCCTACCAAGCCAGTTCCTGGAGATTGTGGGTATTATTTGCATGCACATCAATTGGCTATCTCTCACCCAATAACCAATGAGGTATAGAGGAATATTAATATCAAATATCAACTGTTATGATGTTGTACAAAGTCAAATGGACTGCAATTGTCATATGATTGACTTTCACCAGTTGGGAGCCGAGTTACACTTAACTCCATTTCTATTTGATTATGTCAATCATTTGAAGTATATTTGCAATATGGCTTGTTTCATGCCATTCTGTTTCATGGTCTTCATCAGACCAATTTGGTAACACAGATTTCTTCATGATATCTTATCGCTTTTGTTAGTATTTAACTTATTTTTCGTGGCATGCAAGTTTATTGCTGATACAGCTAGAGTTATATACTTGATTTCAACTTCCAAATTTGAAAAATTACATTTGTTCTTGTAGGTGATTGAAATCATTGCACCCCTTCCATCCATCCTCCAGACACAGAATCAAGGTAAGGAAATTGCCCTCATGCAACAGACAACTTCTTAAGCTGTTGTTAGTTGGCTCTGAAGAAATGGAAAAACGCAGTACTGCCATGGGGATCTTAGAAGCTCAACAGTTTGAAATCATTGAGGGAAAGTGCAAACCTTGTCATCATAGCAAATTAGGAATGAATAATCTGTAACTTAAATTTGCAAGAGATATTCTCAGCAAACATCGGTAAGAATGTGATCACAAGGCTGTTTTTAAGCCAGTCTCAAACCCATGATACTAATTGTAGCTACATATAAAGCCCAATGAATCTGCTAGTCCTAGAAGTATGATATTCTAATGTTAGTATCTTTTTGAGGAACTCAAAAAGTCATACTATTTAAACTTTGGGGGACTGAAAATTTTGCTCAATATAAATCTAAATTCAGCAGTTCTGCAGATTGCATAATTCATCCCAGAGCGACAGTAGAACGTCCACTAAATCTCCAAAAGAGGAAACTCTGTAGAGCAAGATATATACTCATGGCAGGAAAGACAGGAAGAAATATTACCTCAACATTCACTGATACCAACCCACATGATACGAGATCGGATATACTCTCGCACCAAGCCGAGACATAAATTAAAACCAAAGAAGAAAACTAATGGAAGTTCAAGTAAACAATAATGAATTAGTACCTCCCAGTGGATCGTCAAAACTGGAAACAAATATGCAGGCATCCAAACAGCCGAGTGCTCGAGTTAGAATGAGTTATGGCTAACAAGGGATCCAGAATGGCAATGGCAATGGCCCTCCCTAACTTTCTGAGATTATTTCTGTATTTTCATCAAATACAACAAATACAAAGCTGCTGCCATATTACAATCACCTAAATATTTTACCAAAAAGCCGGGCTTGAGAAGCTTCAGATCGCCCTATACTGTATTAAGCAATAAAAAAGAAAAAATATTATACAAGTAGCGGCAAAAAGAAATGTTTGCCACTGAACACATCTACTACCTGCCTAAGTCCCCATTTCCTGCCCAAGATTCATCCTCTCTACTAATATTCCCGGTCTGACCACCATACTTGCTAGGATTGGAATAATGCATTTTGATTGCTGCCACAGGATCTGACACGCCACTGCATGATCCTCCAACACCTGTCATTCCGACCATTCCCCTCCCCTGCATCTGTAAACTTGAGATTGCTTCGAAACCATTTATTCTCTGCATCTCAGATAACACATCTTGGCAGTGCTTTACATCTACCATGGATGGCTGCACTTTTGGACCATCACTACTTCGAAACATCTGATAATCAATCACAGCATTGCTGCCATTGATGTCTCTAGCTGTAAATGTGGAAGTCCCATTCAGGTGCCGCTCATTATTCTTGGAAAGTGCCTGCAATGACTGCTGCTCCAGTTTGGCTGGAGCAGGAGGATAATTACTGAAGGCAGCAGGATATTTTGCCAGCAAGAGGGCCGAATCAGGCATTGAGGAGAGACCAGTCTGTATTCTGTTCCCGTCCCAATAACCAAAACTCCTCATGGGAACATTTTCAAGGCCAAGATAATCACTCTGGTCATCACGGTCAAACTTCAAAATTTTCAAATTTCCATCAGCATTATGATGGCCAGTGAATTTCAGACTAGTAGACTTGGTGCTTAAATTGGGATGATGGATGCCATTCTCTTCACTCCCCTTGGTAGTCAAATTGGGTTTCTGGATGGATGAAGGATTGGTTAATATCTTTCCAAACAACTTCACATCACCATTTCCGGATGTTTTTTCCGAATCTGACAAGCATTGTAACCTTGTTTCAAAATGCTCGTTGCCTTGTTCAATTTTTTGGGAAAGAAGAGGCAACTCAGTTGCAGAATTGCTCCCTTTCATATCCCCATTCACTTCTTTCTTAACCGGCACTTGCAATGGACAACCCTGGATGTTGCTGACAGCTTCAACATGGTCCAATAAATTCCCAGGAATAGGAACCTTATGGTCACCATTACTAATGCGATTATGAGACTGCAAATTTCTACTTCCCTGAAAGTCACAAGTAGAAGAGAGTCGATCCTGGGTAGAAGTTTTCTCACTTTGAACATCAGCAACCGCAGTATTTTGCGACTGTGAATTTGCAGTTGCATGGCGATCCTCCATATATAATGCAGGGATATGAAGCTTTCCAAGAGACACATGCTTCCTTTCAGTATCAAAACTCAATCCTGAACAAGAATTTCCAACAGATGAGAGTGAAGTGTTTGCTGTAGCAGTGCATGAGCTTTTCAATTCAGCTACACCACCTGTACCAACAAGTTTATCATCTCTATCATCAGGACATTGGGGCAAAGACAAGCTTTGCCTCCCCAATTCATTTCCAAGATCCCCAGAAGAAACCTCAGAAACAAGTCTATCCTCGCCAGCAGAATTACTCTCATATGGTTCAATTGTGTCAAGAGCAGCTGCACCACCAACTTTATTTGCTTTTTCTTCTCTACCTTCTACGCTATCTGACATAATCATAGCATCCTGTGCACTGACAGAACCAGATTTATCCGGATTGCACAAGACAGCTTCACTACCATCAAAGCCCAGCTTAGGTTCACCACTAGTTGCACAAGCATCAGAAACCAGATTTGCATCTTCATGATCTATTGCTGTACCATCAATATCTTCCAATTCATTTAATTCAGCTGACAGGTGCCTTGCTTCCACAGGATCCGACTCATCATGGTATGTGTTCACAACAGAGGAAGGCAGGTCCTCATCTGTTTTAGTGCCAGACTTATCAGTGCCAACCATCGAACCTGTCTCTACAACACATGCATCATCTGTGTCACTCCCACCACCATTTGCATCATCATTTGCTGGGGATCCAACATTTTGAGGTATGGGGCGCACGATATCTAATCCAAGGCATTTTCGAGCCTTGCTGAAGAAAACCTTGCATTGTTCTGGGGACCTAGTTCCAACGCACCGCGCTATCTTTATAAAATCCTTGCCAAAGGACGATACAGCCTGAATAAAAGCTGCCTTCTCATCATCAGTCCAATCAGTAGGATCCATTTCACCACAGCTATCATCTGAACAACTCCCATCATCAACATTCTGAGTAGCATCAGGCGTCAACGGCTGCTTGCATACTTTCAGGAATTTCCTATCCCGGTTCCTTTCAACAGATTCAACTGAACGTGTTGCACACAAACTGAGAGCCTCAAAAGCCTCTCTTTCATCCCACAGCATGTCAAAACTGCTTGATCTCTCTCTGCTGCTATCCTCACCCCTTGAGATTTTCACATTACTGTATCCACCAATAAGGAAGCTTCCAGCTCGCATTCTTCTATTACATGCTAAGCCATCTGCCATCACTGAAGCTGCACTCAAAATCTCGAGGGATGCAGCTTCACGATTCCATTTTTTACCTGATGCCACCAAGTCAGTTTTAGCTGAAAATGGCTTCCCTAGCTTACCGACATCTTGCTTCTTGAGTTTCTCAAAACAATCAGATTTATGATTTTTGTAATAGAATTCAACGCAGTCAGCAGTTGTCTTGTGGTCAAGGAAAGAAGCAATTTTCCGAAAATCTTTTCCAAATGCCACAAATTTCTCCAAGAAAATTTCTCTCTCTTCCAGTGTCCATGGATTAATCATAGCCCTTTCTTTCTCAATAGCCAACGGATCTTCGACAAGCCCATTACTAGATACAAACTTTGAGATTGTCATCTTCTCATCCAAAATTAATGCTGGCATCTTCAGGGCATTTCTGTGAACTTTTACTTGGGATTCTGAAAGCATTTTACTTGTAAAATTAATCATCTCAGATGTTGGAACCAAGCTTAGATGATTTCCTGCTGCAGATAGTGGGATAAAACAAGAAATAAGCATTGTCAAAAAGGATGAATAAATTAGGAACAGAACAAACAACTATAAAAGATAATGTCATGTGTCGACATAAAACAACACAGCCATTCAGAATAATTGTGACAGCAAAACCTCCAATTAATGCTGAAATTTTAGGGACCCTCATTCACGGGAGACCACAACCTCAGATCCAAATCTGTGATAACTTTCGCCTTTCATATTGATAAATTTGAATCACATGTACAGAACAAACTTTGACACACCATCAACTCCCTCAGGCTAATTTGTTACCAACTTACCATGCAATTCAAAACCCTACCAACTTTTTGTTGGTCACTACCCTACAACCTATTTTCATCAACACAATTTAGAACTTAAGCTATACCCAACAAAAAAATAATTAACAAGTAAATGACCAGGAATGCTAACAAGGTGATAGGTAACATCAAACATCATGACAAGCAACTACTGCAGAAGGAAGTCAATGAAGGTTGATCCAACAAGGACAATTATCAACAACTGAATGAGGCAGCAAAGTACTTCCTACATACACAACCAAACACAACCAGTTGCACAACATCATTTAAATGGCATGCAGTATTCACATCAGAGCAGAAGCCAAAGTCAAACAATCAATAATGCCACACAAGTATGGCAAATTAACTACAAACACCCTTTAAGTAACTTAATACTACAGCTGTAAAACTAGACAGAGACCATCTCATTAACCCCAGTATTTCAGCATTACATCTTCCCTGTGCAAACAAAATATATTCTAAATTTTAAGATGCGACATGGAATTCACTGGAAAAATTATTTAAATTCAAAAAAAAAATTATGAACTAGTTGATCCACATTTTTTAAATTTAATATGAAATTTTAAAAATAATTAAAATTAAAATTCTTAATTAAAAATTAATTTGAATTTATAAATAATTTAAAAAATGGTGTTGGAAGTTGTTGGATATTTTTGTAGTGGTAGAAATTATTGAATTTAGAAGATGCTTGTGGGAGTTATTATTTTATAACCTTAATTAAAATGTGAGGAAAAAGATAATCAATACAATTTAGAAAGACCAAAAAGCAGTTACAAAACACAATCCTCATTATATAATAGAACAGATATATGGCTTTTTATTGATGTTTGGATTGATTGCAAGCCACAAACTTAGTTTGAGACGAAAAATGCCAACAGTCATTGAATAAAGTTGGCAAGTTTTAACATCATTTTTTTTATCTCAAGGAGCTATATATGTTAATTATATAAAAAAGGGCAGTCTGATGCACAAAGCTCCCACCTAGTGGAGTCTGAGGGAAAATAGGTGTACGCAGCTTTACCCCCCACTTTGTGAAGGGGCTGTTTCTAGGATTTGAAACCGTAAACTCCAAGTCACGACAAACAATCTTACTGTCATGCCAAGGCTCGCCCCCATATATGTTAATTATATAACTGAAGAAATTTACTAATGGTTAGATCAACAAAAAAAATCGTGGATCTTCAACAAACCAAGCAGGCAAACAAAAAGTCAAACATAGAAGCTCCCCAATCCCACTGGCATTTTTACACATCCATAAAAGGATATATAACTAATTATTGAAAATCACCAAGAAAACAATTTCTATAGTTGTTTATTCTTGGGGAGAGAGCATACAAGCACATGTAAATGCCTAAATGACAACTAAAATGAACCACAGCCAAAACCCTAATACACTTAACCAACATCCTAGCTATTTATTTGCATGTTACAACAAAGTACACACATAATGTTGCAATAATCACAAAACTCTTAATAGCATGTCAATCACTCAACAAGGCTAACATAAAATTTGGTAGACACAGAAATTTATTATTGATCAACATAAGTCCTCCCACTTCAAGTGCCAAGTTAATCAGGTGATAAGTATACTGAGCAAACAGCAAGCAGTCAAGTACCAACAAACACACAGCAAGCAATACTAATAGTTAACTGCACAACATCACTGGCATACAGTAAGCAAAATAACAGATAGAAAGATTCATACCAGGGAAAGAAAAACGAGAGCGATTGGATGATCGATTCTTCTGATTACCATTACAGGTAGTTCGCACACTTAGTTCATGTTTCTTGTGAGATTTTGGGCGACATTTCCTTATAGACATCATGCGCAAATCTTCCTTCCACAGGTGATGCAAGGCATTGAACTTAAGTGCGATAACTCTCTCTTTAAACCTTGCAAACCGCTTTTTCTCAGCAAATTTTTCCATAATGAATGCCTGAGAGCAAGAGTCACCGCTAACTCCTGTATTGCCAATCTCACAACATCCATTCGGCAATAATTTAGAAAATACTCCACATGCTCTTTTGGCCAATTCTTTATTGGAAGAAATAACATTCTCATATAAACTATCATCAGCATTGGAACATAAGCTAGCATCAGAGGAAGCAATCCTGCTATCTGTCACTTCCAAAGATGTATTGTGATCACCGGAAGCAGATACACTAGCATATTTCCTAGTAATACAGGGAACTAAGCACTTCATGGAAGTAGACTGTAAAGCATCCACATCCCCAGGTAAGTTATCATATCTCCTGGTATCACATGAAGAAACTGCTTTAGCTAAAGGCAAAGGCTCTACCAATTTAGATGTTGCAGATCCAGGACTATCAATGTCCTCTTCTTTGCCACTATGTATATTAGTTGAAAGAGGCATTTTCTCAGTATTGGGGTCATTAGAAGAAACAATTTTCAACGGCTCTGGCCAAGCAGCCTCATCAGAGACTCCAACAGGTTCTTCAAAAGATTTCTCATTGTTACCGACCAGCTGGGAGCCCAAACCTCCTGGACACAGACATCTATCCCCAGATTCAGATCTTAGTGACTTCAGTTCATTTTCAAGTGAATCAATTTCAGATTCAGTTGTCTCCAATACCTTTGAAATGTCAGCTTTCCATATCAGTAACTTATTCATTGCAGTGGACTTCACGATACCAGAGTTCACAAAACTTGAATCATCAGATTGTATCAGCTCAATAATTGAAGAATTCAGATTATTCAAGGAGTCAATATCCAATTTCTCTAAATTAAAAGAAAACCTCTGCAGATAATCTTGGGACCCAGGACCAGGTGAACCAGTCAAATTACTAGCATCATTGTCCACATTTGCAATCTTTCCAAATAATTTATCATCCACACCTGCTACAAGGTGAAAGTCAAATTTTAGCAAATAGATCATTCATAAAGGGAAAAAAGGTAGAAATATGTCAAGATTTACTCCCGGAGTAAATTGGTCCTTGCCCTATAAATATATACAAGGAGTCAAGCAGATGGTATGAACAAATGTAAGATATCCCAGTAAAGTACATCTCCAATTGAGAATGATTGGCCCAAAAAATTGGTTAAAAGCATTCAAAGACCGTTAATTTGCTGATCCACCATTTTGGGTAATTCATCTTACAAGGGAAATATGTTCACTGCAGATTTCCCAAATTGTACTTCTCCTACAAAATGTCATGCTATAATCCAACTTGCCTATTTTAAAAAAACAGAAAGGAGGGTTCAATAAATGTTCAAGACATAGTATCTTAATACTGGTTGGAAAATGAAGGCAGCAATACAAGCATACAATTGTCAAACTGTCAAATCCTGTGACCATTGATAAATCAAGCAATCAATAATCATATCTACAAGAAATTCATTGGAACAAAGAGGATTATTACAGAGAGTTAAGGTTGGGGGATACGAGATCATTGTTAAAGCCAAAAAGAAAACACAAACAACAGAGAACAAAGAAAGCATCAATGAGGCAAAGCTACCCAGTCTAGTTTTAAAACTTCAACTATATTGACACAGGAACAAATTTGCACTACCACATATCTGCGCACCATTCCATCCGCATGAAATAGCAAGATAGGCACCATAATACCAGAGTACTTACGATATGGCAAGACGTCACAACATGCTGAATCAGATGCTACATTCACTTTCAGTAGAAAACACTTCTACAAGTTAACTTGCAGGTTTGCTATTATTCCTCACAGACTGAAGAGTTAAAGAGGATTAGAAACACTAACAGTGTCCCATTACATACCTGGTGACGAACTGCAGGCAACAGAAGATGGCGTCGCAGGAGATGCACAGTCTGAAAATCCTGCAACTTTCGGGCTTTTATCTACTAAGCTGGGACTGAGGAAAGAACAAGGCTCCATATTACTACCAGACAAAACAGGGCCATCGTTGTTAGCGCTTACATCAGGCCCTTCCACTTTTTTCTTCTCATACTTCGCAAGTCCCTCTCCCCAATTTAGCCTCGGTTTCTTTCTAGAAGTTGCATCTTCAGACGGTGCAGAAGATGTCATGCATGCAGCAGCATCCTCTGAATAAGACTCATTCGCAGTTGCATTTTTGGGTTGCAACTCAGCCTTGGCTTCATTGGAATCTGCCCCTCCCATGCTCCTCGAGCTACTTGAGTGGCTAAAACCAGAGCCTCGTGACGACAAGCTTCCAGAACGGGTCCATTTAAGTGGCTTCCAGTCCATTGACCCCAGAGAACTCTCTCTATCGCATCTCAGGCCTGCTCCCAACCCATTGACACTACCCACCTTATCATGCTGGTCTTTCAAGTGGCGCGGATCCCAAGTATTTACAAAATCAGAATGTGGATGAGATGAATATGCTAAGGCATCATCAACTGACCTCTGGTCATTATTCACATCCAGCAGCCTCCTCGAGAAATTTACAGAACCATTGGCAGTTTCCCACGAATGCCCCCTCCAATCTCTCTGGCCAAAGGGTCCTCTATTTTCCCTACTGCTCCTGCCATATTTCCCATCACTGCGCAAAACAGATGGCCGGCTATCGTCCTCCGGCATCTTGTCACCGGACCGAGAGATCGCATACCCATGACCAGATTCTTCAGAAAAAAGGTGCCAACCACCCTGCTTACCATGACCTTCAGAAAAATATTTAAACAAAAAAGGAAAATAGTGGAAAAAATCAACACAAGCAAGGTATAGATTCTTACACCCAGAAAAGCATAATAAATTAATGAAAAAATATATAAATAAATAATAATATTACATAAAAAAATCTTGCCCAAAAAATAACCACCTCCTTAAGGCAACATTTCCCATAACAACATCCTCAAGCCCAGATCTTCGAAATTTAACACATGGTTCACCATCGATAATTATCAAATATGCAAAGAATAATCAACCCAGTCACATACCACTGAAAAAATCTATTATTATTTATTGCCAATAATTTTTCTAAAAAAAAAGGAAAGATTAAAAAAAAAAAAACACAGGGTCTTTTTTCCTTACTTTGTTTGCCAAAACGTATCAAAAACCTCAAACCAACACATATTTCAAAACTCCGAAACACAAACAAACAAATCGAAAGATCAGAGAAAGGAATGAAAACTCACCAGGCGGCCTGCGAAAGTCAGCGGATCCCCAGCGGTGGAAGTCGGCGCCGCGGTGGTGATGCGAGGAATCTCTCCATCTGGCGACGGAGCCAACAGATTCGGACCTCTCGTGCTTCCTCTCCTTGAAGAAGTCCTTCCGATCCCAAGGCAACGGTTCAGGAGGCATCAAAAATCAACGCAGCAATATCATGGGCAGCGCAACCACCGCAGAACCGGTACTCACCGAACCGAACCAAATCCACACAACTTCCACCTCCAGACTCACAACCAAATCATCTAAACCACCGTTCTCACAACCATAACACGAATTCCGCAGCACCGCGATGGAAAATCTAGGGTTCACGGAGCCACAACACAGCTGAAACGACGCCGAACCGCAGAAGCTCCCCGTCTACACAGATCGAACAAGAAACCAACAGGCGGCAAGCGAAATCGCTGCGCCGCAGAGCAATCTGGGGCAACAGAGAGAAGAACCTCGAAAGCTAAAGAATCTCAACACACGCAAAAATAGAAGAATGAAAAAACCTTCGTATTTCGAAAAAGAATAAAGGAAGGGAAGGAAAAAAACGAACGAGGAGAGGAATAACTTCAGCGGCGGTAACTCAGATCGAAGCGTATCGCCATAAAACATACAGTGCGGAACAACAAGCCATGGATTACTCTGGTTTCTGAAGCTAGGGAAAGAGATTCTTGTGCCTATGGGTTAGTGTGTGTTCTTTTTTCCTTTTTCTTCTTTCATGGGCTCTGAAATTTTCTGTGGGTTTGTGAAGAAAATGTGCGTGTGGGGAAGATAGTGGGAAGGTGAGAGACGATAAGGGACAAAGGGAACCTTAGAGAGAGAGAGAGAGAGAGAGAGAGGGACGAGAGAGAGAGTGGTGTAGCGGATCTCAACCCTAGCTGTAAAACCATATTTCATATTTGTTTCGAGTCCGCTAATAAAATATTTTTTGTTTTTTAATTTTATAGTAATGTGGATTTTTTAAAAACTTTTTATCTTGCTTTCGTATCTTTTTTTTATTTAATTTTTTATTTCGTCAATCAGGCTTTCTTTTGCCTTCTTGAGTGATCAGAATGCCCATTGTTTCGGCCGGTATTTACGATAGCAGCAAAGGCCCTTACCAAGTGACGATAGTACCCCCGTGCCCTATAATCCATGCTTTCATTTTGCTTTTTGCAACCTGGTAGCTTCTTGTGTGGTTCCAACTATCTTTGTTACCGCAACTAGAAAGTAAAATATAATTACCTCGTCACCTGAATACTTCAAAAGATGGGGTACTTACAAGTATTCCACCTAAAGAATGAGTTTGTGTTTGAGTAAAGTAGTGGTATATTAAAAAAGAAGCCGTTTTTATCTAGAATCCTTGGGGAAATTTATAGAAGGGGCCAGGATGTGGTTACCAATAGTGGAAGTGTCCTCACATTTCCGCCCCACATTTATTGTGGGGAAAAATAAGAGACGTTGAGGAACAAGTCGGATAACTGCCTTCGTGTGTCCTGAAGCCATTATTTGGGTTTTATCCTTTGGGCCCTCCGAAAATGGGTTCCTTATATTAGGTTATACGTAATGGGCTTTACTGGGAAGGTTTTGCCATAACAGTGCCCCTAGCACAACTTCCGAGATAGAATTCTCAGGGGTCAAGCTTCAAATGATATGACTTCTTGACTAGCATCATATTAACAGTCGGAGGACGGATTGTCAGCAGATTTAAATTTCAAACATCGTGTGTTTCTTTTCTCAAACGTTGTGTTTGATCAGTCCATTTGCTTCGCAACACGTGTCCTTTCCCAACGAATAGATTGAACTGATGTCGCTTCGTTGCATGAGTGTTGCCCTTTTTACCCTTACAAAGTTCTTTTGAAAATACCTGATTGTCTTTCCGTGACCTTTGCTATACTTGCCTGAAAAGGCATCACTTGCCTTCAGGTACTATAAATTGGAATTTCGCCATTTTACTGCTATTTTACTTTCAACATTGGAATTCTCATAAAGGTGGTTTTCCTTTGTAGGTCTTCCAAGGTAGACATATTGATATAGGTAAGAGAACCAAGATTACAAAGTTTTCCTTGTGCTTGATTCCTTTCAAAGGGGTTTATACAGGTGGATAGATGATGAAGTGATGCTTATTTCATCTATTATTGAAGAAAAACACCTCCCTAGGCTGAAAGAATGCTTAGAGTTGACAAATTGTGAATCTCGAGATTTCGATTATGTTTTGGAGGTTGCAGGGCCCAGCAACAAGGTTTGCTTCATTAACCAATCCTCCACACATTTTCTTCGGATGTATTGGGAACTTTTCATGACACTAGGCGTCTAGATTACCGATTTTCAAACGGAAGCGCTTTGAAAGTTGAAGGTTGCCCCCGCGCAACTTCATTTGAATAACTAGGCGACCATCCGAAGCTTCGAGATCATTTATCGATCTCTTCGGCTTCCATGGTCAACTAATCTTTTTTTCTACATATTTTTACTTTTTGTTCCTAGCAGTGTGGTCCGAAAAGGATGGCTATCTTTCCGGACACACCCAAATTATAAGATTTTTTAACTTTACGAATCTTCATACCAAGAATTCAAATGGATGTATTTGAAAATATATCTCGCGCCTGGGATCTAACCATTTTTCGTGGATCCCGAGGAGGGGATTCCTTCCCTTGATATTTATTGGCGCTGAGACGCCAAGTGTAATACCCTAGGCTAAAAAAAAAAATCGGGAGATCGCCCAGGCTGTAATCAGAAAGTAAGTCGATGCGATAACTTCATTGGAAACCGCCCAGGCGGTCATCAGAGAGTTAAAAATACCCCATTTCAGGTCCAGAAGCTTCAGTCACTCAAAAACTCACCCCAAGCTCGAAACTCTCAGTTCTCTCACTCCCAAATCATGGTTCTCGCCCTCCAAACTCCATTTCCTTCCATTTTTCTCTATTCTGACTCCAATCTTTCATTCTTAAGGTTTTAAGGTATGTTATTCTCTTGATTTCCTTCTCTTTCTCCTATTTCTTCCTTGTTATTAGGGGGTTCCTCATGCTTCTCAAAGGAGAGAAGTTTCCTATAGGTATTTAGAGGTTTTAGACGGTGATTTAGTGTTCTATAACTTCTATATCAGATTCTACTGTCAGTTCTGCTTCTTAGGGTGCTATTAGTGTTAGTTTTACTCTATTCATCCCTCCAGGTGAGTGGATTCATATATGCTACCCTTATGTTCTACATTAGAGCTGTTTTCATGAAAATATGAGTTATTGTGTGATTTTAGAGGAATATTATACAAGGATTTGAGTCTATTATTGATTTACATGTTTTGGAACTGTTGATTTTAAAGCATGAAACCTGTTTTTCATAAAACTCATGGGACCATTATTGTTGAACTGGTTTTAGATAGAAGTGATGATATATATATATACTATTAAAGACTTTTATGATTAGTTGAATGGATTCTAGAATTGATATATGCGTATGATATAGTTATATGTCTAGAAACGCTATTTAGAGAAGAGAATGGAATGGTGATTGTAAACTTAGTTGTTTTGAAATGTGATATTGAGATGTCTAGACTATGAAAATTTTGATGATTTGAGATTTGATTAGGGAATTAAACAAAAACAGTTTTAGAGCTTGAATCTTCATGAGATTCAAAACAGTTGACAGATACATATTCTGAGGATATATAAAATCATGAATGTCTGCAAAAAGGGTAACCCTTTAGGCATGATTTCATAGCCATGGTTATACTAAAGTCAGATTGTTAGAGTTGCGAACTCATAACAACTGCCAGCTACATATTCTATGGCTTGAAATCTCAGTGCCTTTAAGTTGGTGATTCTTTAGACATTTTGTCATAATCGCAGTTATGCTAAGGTTAGACTATTAGAATCAGATAGATTTAGAGCTCACAAGAGAAAATGGCCCACGAGGGGAAAATCTACGCAAAGAAACCATCAAAAAATGAGAAATGATGAAACTTAACCCACGAGGGGCAATTATGAAACTTAGCCCACAAGGGACAATTTATTCAGAGAAAACACGAAATTATGTCCACGAAGGACACAACTTACAAGAAATCAATAAACTATGAGAAGCCTTTAAACATTGGTCCACGAGGGACTGGATTCACAGAAAACTGAACACTCATGAAATAGAATTAGAGATTATTGTTCTTTGTTGTTACTATATGATAAGCCAATATGGTTTCAGATGTGAAAAGTGATTTAAGGAAATTGTTTTGAGTTTAGAAAATGATGACTAGTATTTATTTTATATATGTGTATTAGAGTACTATTAATGTTATTATAATTTTATGCATTATTTCCTTAGTGTCCCATGATAGGAGGTTTCAGGTGAGGGCTCACTCACTGAGTTTTGGTTACAAAACTCACCCCTCTATTCTTTTCCTATTTTTACAGATACCATAGTTGCTAAGGGCCTTTCCAGCAGTATTAGATTCAAGAGGTGAGCATGATGTTCATGGGTTAGTGTGCTCCAGTGTCGATGCAGGCAGAATCCCGGACCTAGAGCATGTTATAATTTGCATTTGGTATATTATAGTTGCATTTGTTTGTATATAATGACTTGGATAATTAGACAAGTGTATGTTGACTTATATAGATAAATGATTTCAAGAGTTAAACTTGAAAGATTTGTTATAAGATTTCAGAGGTAATTATTGTGATTTTAGAGACTATGTGATTGATTTGCAGAAAATATAATAATTTAAATAGACTTTATGAACAGAGCATGTATTTAGAGATAATCAGCAGGTCCCGAGGCTTACGTGGGAACGGAACTTCTCACATGCCGGTCACGTGCCCAAGTTAGGTCGTGACACCAAGCCTTTTAGGGTGGAAGAAAAGGACCTGACCGAAGAGGATAGGGAAGCTTCGAATTTTTTGCTGACCACCTTCATTTCTAAGTCTATACATTCGAAGGTCCTCATTGAGCTTGACGCCAATGAGGCCTGGGTTGTATTAGGTAGGCGAGGCTCATTCTTGTTACGTATATTTATTTTCATACCGCCTACCTTGGACTTGTTGTGACTTATAAGTTGAATCATTTTTTATTTTCAAAAAGCATTGTTAATAGCAATATGGCATCCAAGAGCAAGCTTGCCAAATTTCAGAAATCAGTGGCTTCTAATGCTGCCTCTACAATGGTAGGGTGGTTTCAGCCTCCTTCTCGACAGCCTTCCCACTTCCTCCTCCTCTTCCTCCTCCGAAAGAACAAGATGCCTCTACTGAAGGTAACTTGAAGTGACTTCAATTGATGAAACAATTGAAGGTTAGATAGCCTTCAAGGCCTGGAAAAAGGCTGGCTTTTGAGGCCACCATATCCCCAAATGAGTCACCTCTACATTGGATCTAGTCGAAAGAATTTGACTTTCGGGGCTTGGTGGACTCCTATGTGTTGACCCTGGAGGCCGAATCCGACCTTTCAACATCTAACCTTTCCCTCAATCTATACCAGTTCATGAAATGGTTCATGCGAGGGGCCGGCATGCTGAGGTATATGGAAAAAATTCATAGAGGTATGTCGAAAGCACTTTCTGACAAACAATCAGCTAAGGAGGCTCGAGGTCAGGCGAAGGAAAAAGCCAAGACTTGGAAAGATAAGGTCATGGCTTCTGGCCTCCGAATTGCTGAGCTTGAAAATAACTTGTGTACTCTGAAGAAAGATAAAGAGACTTGGGAAACTCAAAAAACCAAGTTAAACAAAGATCTCAAGACTTCTTATGACAGGCTTAAGGATGGTGAAGCCCAACTTACTAGCCTCCGAGATCAACTTTCCGCGGCTTAGGATAAGCATATTGAGACTGTTTTCAATTTTCAGGAAGCTTCGGAGGAGATGTTTGGCAACATCATGGGCCAGGTTACTCATCTTGCTCCTAGGCTTGACTTCGAAGATGTGGGGTTATGGAAAAAATATGACCCCAAATCCAGGTCAATTCACTTGGTTTTGGAAATGGAGGCAGCAAAAGGTGATTAAGGAGCTCACGAAGGTGCGACTGCTAGGGCTAGGACATCGGAGTCCGGAGAAGCTGCAATGGCTGTTGATGAGGAAGCTAAGACCCCTTAGCTCTTTCCCTTTTTATTTGCCTTTAAATGTAAATGTGCCCCTTGGTGGGCTTATGAATATCTTATGTAATTTACCTAGTACAAGCCTTTTTGAAACAATATATGCTACATGTGTTTACTTTGACCTTTTAATGTTTTATCCAAGTAGGTTATATTTCCCGTACTCTTTTTAACATCAATTGGTCTTATGTTAAGCAATATTGAATTTTCGAGAACCGTGTTCGGGAAAATTAGTTCATATTCCTCCTTAAGGAAGTCGCACTTTTATCCTTTGAGGCCCGGGAGAGGATTTGCCATGCATGAAATATCCTCATAAGGTTGAGTCTTGGAAGGGTTGCCTTGTTGGAAGTGGTTTTTAATTCCACTATTGATCGAGAGTCAGAGTTCAGTGAAGTATTTCTTCGTACTCGAGACTCGGAGGAATTAAAGGCAATTAAATTTTTCGAGAGTCGGATAATAGATTATTTTTCGTTTAAATTCAAGACTCAGAGATATTAAATAAATGACCATACTTAAATGCAAAAGAATTTTATTCTTCGGACCTCGTTAAAAACCTCCATGGTAAAACCCAATGGGAAAAACCCAAGGTAGGGAAAAAGAGTGTTCGGGAAGCACACGGTTATATAATGCATTAATTACAATATAAAATATAAACAATGCATAAAGTAAATAGTGCTTAAATATTTACAAGGGGTTTAAACAAAATACCTTTCCAAATTGGAAACATTCCATGACCTCGGTATCTCGGAATCGTCTCTGGTTTGTAACTTGTATGCTCCATTTCCAAGGACCCCTAAAACACTATATGGACTTTCCCATGCTGCAGCAAGCTTTCCCTAGCTTGAGGCTTTGACCCCGATATCAACGCATTGGACGACAAGGTCTCCAATCTGGAACTGTCTTGGCTGGACCTCAGAATTGTATCTCACGGCTACTTTTTACTTTAGGGCCACTTCATTGAGGTGTGCCTGGTCTCGGATCTCTGTGAGATTGCTCATTTCTTCAGCTAATCTATGCATGTTTTCATTGTCTAAATAGAGCGCATATCAGGGGCTTAGTTCTTTGACTTCTATAGGATTCATTGCTTTGACTCCATAACACATTCTGAAAGGTGACTCGGAGGTTGTGGACTAGGGATTGTTCGGTATGACTAGAGAACTCTTCCAATTTCTTCCGCGCAGGCGCCCTTTGCTTCATCCAGTCTTTTCTTCAGCCCATTCAAGATTACCTTGTTTGTTGCTTCTACTTGACCATTAGCCTGAGGGTGCTCAACCGAGGTGAAGTGTTGTTTTACCTTATAACTGGTGAGGAAGTCTTGGAATTTTCTATCAGTAAATTGGGTCCGGTTGTCCGAAACTATGGATTCTGGGATTTCGAATCTAGTGAAGATATTTTTCCAAACAAACTTCTTACACTGAACTGCCATGATCGTAGCCAATGGCTCTACTTCTACCCACTTCGTGAAATAATCGATAGCCACCATGAGGAATTTTACCTAACCTGGAGCTAAAGGGAAAGGCCCGAGCAAGTCGATCCCCCACTCCGCAAATGGCCACTAGGCATTTATTGCCGTGATTTCTTCCGCTGGTGCTATATGCAATTTGACGTGTCCTTGGCATTTAGTACACTTTTTCATGAACTGTGCTAAGTATCAGAGGATGGTAGGCCAATAATATCCTACCCAGCCAATTTTCAAGGCCAGTGTCCAACATAGTTTTAAAAACCGGCTCGGACCAGCTGGTTCGACCGGAATGAAACCGGTCCGAGCTACTGTTTGAATTAGTCTTGCATCAAAATCGGTGCGACCCTGTTTTACTCGGCCGATTTTGAATCAAAACCGATAATTCGATCGGTTGAACTGGACTGGTCGACTCGGTTTATTTTTCTTTTTTGTTTTTTTTTCCTTTTTTTGGTTAAATGATATCTTTTTCTAAACCTTAAAAAATAATATTCTAATTTGACTTTTAGAAAAATGCAATAAATTTGTTTATATTGTCATGATTTGTGAGCTTGTGATGTAAAACTTTGTGAGTTTACTTGTGCAATTATATTTTGAACTTGTTAATTGTGATTTGTGATTGTGAAATGAAAACAATATTTAGGAATTTATGTTATTAATTATGTTTTTATATTTGGAGCCCTTAAAAAGTATCAAATTGTTAATTAGTTGTTATTTTATTATATTTTATTTAAATTTTTATATAGTTTTATATTTTTGTTATATAAATTCGGTTCAATCGATTTGACCAGTGACCCAGTGACCCGGTACCTCGACCGAGTTGATCACCGGTTCGAGTTTTAAAACTATGGTGTCCGGCTTCCGACGTAGTGGCCACATGCCCCCTCGTGAATTTCTTCAGAATTTTTTGCATTACCAAGCTTTGAACACACTTTCGGAGTGATAACGAGATCCCCTTTTTGTAAAGTGTTTCCTCTACCATAGTATAATTTGAAGCTTCTCTAACTACTTTGCTCGCTTCTTTTGGTTCCAAGGGACGGATTCCAAACTTTATGTAATCGATAAGATGAGTCATTAAGTTTTGCTCTCCCTTGGTGATCTGGCATGCTTCTACCTCGAAAATCGAAGGACTTTTCATCACTTCTTGAATGAGACTCCTGTTGCTTCCTCCTGGTTTGGTGCTTGCTAACTTTGATAATACGTCAGCCCGGATGTTATGATCATGGGGGACGTGCCTAATTTCGTACTCCAGGATATTTCCCAACAAACTTTTGACAATAGCCAAGTACTTTTGTATTTGGGGATCTCTAGCTAAATATGCTCCATATATCTGCGAAGTGGCAAGTTAGGAATCACTACAAATCACAAGCTTCCGGACTCCGACGTTTAGCGCAAACTTTATTCCTGCAATCATGGCTTCGTATTCCACTTGATTGTTGGATATTGAGAATTCGAACTTGATTGAGAGTTTTGCTTGGGTTTCATCTACCTTATCCAATATTATTATGGCCCCTCCACCTTTAGAGTTGGATGCTCTATCTACAACAATGTCCAGGTTGGGTATGGCAAGGGGGACATCAACAAGCTCCACGATGAACTTTACCAAAGTTTAGGCCTTAATTGCATTTCTAGGCTCAAATTTGATATTGAATTCCGACAATTCGATTGCCCATTTCATCATCCACCCAACGAGGTCCAATTTATGTAATATCAATCATATCGATTGGTCAGTTCGAACCACCACTGTATGAGCCTAAAAGTATTGCCTCAACTTTCTTGCTAATGTAACTACTGCAAACGCCACCTTTTCCATTTTAGAATACTAGAGTTCAGCTCCAGTTCAGAAAGCTCACTCAATTGTGGAGCACAAAGTGCTAAGGAAAAATTCAAATTTCAAAATTCAAATCTCGAATCAGATCCAGTGTGATAATTGGTACGTCATCTCTTCTAGAGTAATGTTCCAAGACACAACTGATGATCTACATGTGTCACTTAGAGATCTGATCAAAGGCAACGGTCATTGAAAAAAACATGTATAAATAGAGATGTCATGCATGAATGCAGACGAGAGAGTTGAAGACACAAAAGTAGAAACTCTAGAAAAATCTCTTCACACTTCCTGTGTTATTCATCATAATATGTAATCAATCATCTTGAAGTGTAAAAATATTTTTTCCTTATTTTGTAACGATTTGTATACTCTTCTCATGAAAAGATGTGAGAAAGAAGGCGTTCATGTTTCTCAACTCTATATTAGCTAATATTCTTAAGGAAACATGGGTGTAGGTTAGTTTGAGTAGCAACCCAAATACATAACCTGTGTAACCTTGATCTGTTAAAAATCAGTGAGATACATAGCTTGGAGAGGCTACGGTAAAACTACTTGCAATGTGATAGCAGAGGTATTGGCTTCTCACGGTTCTTCTCGGAAAGGCTGGTTCAAAACTACTTATAACGTGGCAGTAGAAGTTGTCTGCAAGTCACGGGTTCAATTTGGAGAAACTGGTACAGAACTACTCAGTTCAACTTAGATAAGCTAGTACAAAACTACTCGGTTAAGTCGCAATTGAGGTTGTCCACTGTGCATTGAGAGCTTGGGAAGGCTATTGTAAAGATTATCCAGTTTACTTTCTCAAGTTGAGAAAGTTGTTATTAATAAAATCTCAACATGAGTTGAGTATTGGATGTAGGTAGGTTGGCCGAACCAGTATAAAAATTCTCGTGTTCATTCTCTCTTCCCTAATTTTTTAATTTCTCTGCTATGTAATTATTCCAAATATAAATCAAGTGTTATTAAAGTAGCATTATTTCTCAGTCTTCTGAAATCACTAATCTTCTTTCTACTGCATTTCAAGCCAAAAGCTTGATAGTACTTTTCATTAAAAAGTTTCTGATTTAGAAGATAATTTCTGAAAACATGATTCAACCCCCTTTCTCTTGCACTCTTTTACCAACATTCTTAACATCCTTCAATTTCTTTAACTTCCCTTAATTTCTACATTATAGCCATTTTGGAAAATCTAAAATTGGGACATTAAACGGTGGTTAAAGAGAGGAATCCTCTTCACACACACACACACACACACACACACACACACACACACACATATATATATATATATATATATATATATATTGTCACATCAATAAATATAGTTAGAGTTTGATTTCTATGCATTGACGTTGTAAAACCATTGTATACTTTAATATAATCAAATCACCTCATTTGCTTAACTTTTTGAATAGTAAGTTGCCGATATGGCAATACATGATTAAATGACAGCGCATAGAAATTAAATTCATATAGCTAACTCTCACATTGTCAATTTCATTTTCCCATATATGCGCATAACATTCCAATGCTTTTTGGAATAGAAAACAACACATAATAAACTTATCATATGTAGATGGATTTAATGAAAAAGACATTCCAACAAAAGCAAGACCCATCTAAATGAATCAAGAATATTTAAGTTACTGTAAAAAAAAGATTCAATAATATCTTAATAAAGGATTAATAACACATAGTAAATCTCCTTGGAGGTGCAAAAAGATATCGGCAAGGGTAAAGAATTTCTCGCTACTCTGTGTTCCCTACCTCTTCGACAAACTCCATCAGTCTCAGAACTCAGGTGAGTCATGTCATAAAATCATCTTCTCCAAAAGCTTAAGCAAAATTTTGGTTTATATTGTTAGGTGTCACAACCCAGCTTGGGAGTATGACTGGCACATGAGGGACTGAGTTCTTACATAAGCCTCTTGTGTAATGTGACTTATCATCAAACTAAAATGCTTCAACATACATAACCACAAATTCATTAATTTTTAACATGTGCTACTGCAGTTCATGTGTTATACTTGGTATATGTGTGTCAGTAGACAAGTTCTATATGGTCTTAAGGTCCTTTGGGACCCATTCACATTGTCAGGTCCGGGATTTCGCTAAGTCTAGAGCCTACATTTCTTTAGAGGGCTATATGATAAAGCTATATTCTTGGGATTAAGAGTCCTGGTAATTGCTCTCCAAAGGAAAGTAAATTGAAGAGTAATTTTTAATGAATTTTAGGAAACCTCTAGACGTTTCATTTTTAACCTACAAGTTTAGAAAATCATAAGAATTCTTAAACTTGAACTAGAACTCAAAAATTAGATTTTGATTGGTCGGGGTTTTGATTTTTTTAATAATTTATTTAAATCCAAATGGCTATTTTAATTACATTTATGTTTTAAAATTAATGGAGAATAAAATAATAAGTGAGTTTTGAGACAACTAGATGTCATGTGACAGCAAAATGTTGAAGTTGGAGATTTTTGTTATTGCTATTGCGGTCATAAGTGCACAGTAGATGGGACGAAAAAATCGCTAGACTGCTATAACGGTCGTTAATGACCAAAATTATGAAGTGCAACCTCCCTGACCACTATAGCAGTCATATACCGCTATATCGGTCCCCTTGAGCGTGAACAATATCCAAAAAATGACGCTGTTTCATTTTCGACCCTCTTTAAAACCCCAAATCGGGCTTCCCCTCCCATTCTGAAAATCTTCAACCCTAAACATATTTTCCCTCTTCCTGTCTCAATCTAACCCCAAATCCTTCTTCTCTAAGATTAAAGGTAAAAGATTATGGTTAGCTTATGTTGGATTTCTCCATGTTATTCCTCCTCCATTTTATGGATTGTTGTTTTTCTCCATTGTTGTTAAGTAGGGGTGCTTCCCTAATGTTGTTAGAGTTATGTTAGAGCTCTCTAGAGATTTTTGGAGTTTAATCTAGAGTTAGTGTTGCTCTATGGCAGTTGTTGGTGTCATTCCAAGCTCTCAAGGTCAAGTTGGTGATGCCCACATACTCCCGGCTCCAAACGATGAGTGGATTCAAACTCATGGTCTTATCTTTAGTCATTACAAGTATGTTTTATGCGTGGTGATTATTGAATATGGTATTAGAGATAAAAATATGAATATAAATGATTCTGCGAAGCTATGATTTTGAATATATAGCATGAAAATAAAATTCAAAAAGCCATGGGACCATAATTGCTATGTTGTATGTTATGGAAATGTTTTATGTGCTCAAGTTTAAGAGATTTATTGGAAATATGATTTGACAAATTTATTAAAATTTTAGAATGTGTTTTATGGTTTTACAATATTGCTACATTTAAGGAGATTTTCAAAATATCAAGTTTAATTATTATGAATAAATATAGAATAGAGGATGATTTAGCTTTTGAATAAATATGTTATTTGATTTCAGAGTTACATGATTTAGAACCCCAGTATTTTGAGCTATGATATTAGAGATATTAAGTATGTGGAAAAATATGTTAGTTAAGAAATGGATTTAAAACTTCAGTTTATAGTACCAAGGGGTACGAAATTCAGTTTGATTCTTAGCAACTGCCAGATACATATTCTGTGGGCTTGAAATCGAAATGCCTAGAAGTGGTGAACCCTTGGGTTCGATGTTCACAGCCACAATTATGCTAAAGTTAAATTGTTAGAGTTATGAGTCCAGAACTCTCAGAATACTAAGAATTTAGGAGCTCTTGGTCGCCAGGGACTAAGCACCTAACTTTTAGATTTAAAATGATTTTATTAAAAGAGCTAGAGTATGATTATGACTTGATTTTATGAATTTCCCTAGCAATTCTAAGAGTAACGCAATTATGTATTATGGAGTTTTATGCCTAAAAAACAGCCTACAATAGAGTTTTAGAGAAATGATTAGTTTTTATAATTTAGAGACTAGACGGTAGTTATAGAGAAACAAAGAGTGAGTTAACGGCTGGGAAAAATTATCATTAACCTTAATACCAAGTTGCCCCTAGGGGCAATCTCACAGAGCAGAGATGGAACCTAGTTAGGTGTCTGCTTCGGATCTTTGAGGCATCATAGGGATAAAAAAATTCATTATGCCATAGTTGGCATGTATAGATAGAAGATATATTGTTATGCAATGCATAACCAGAGATCCATGTTTCTCTATTAGAATAATGTTATTTATATTTCCAAAGATTTTTTATGTTTTTCAGCAAACATTTGATTTAAGAGCTATTGTGTAAATGTGTGGAAAATGATTTATTATCAGAGAAAGAATTTATATATGCTTTTCTATGAATTTATAAATGCAAAGATATTTTTTCTATATAGTTATATCTATAAATATCAAATGGTTTATGTTATTGCATGTATATTGTATCATGTATATCCTTGGTTGTCCCTTGTGAATGATGGGTGAGAGCTCACTCACTGAGTCCATTGACTCATCCCTCTCCCTTCCTCTCGTAGTTGCAGGTCCAGAGATGATTCAAACTCCTGTTCTATAGATACAGTTATTCTCAGTGATGAGTCTTATTTTGGAGTAAGGCTTAGTTTAGAGCCTTGTTAGAATAGAGTGCTTCAGTAGACACAGTTATTCTCAGCGATGAGTCTTACTTTGGAGTAAGGCTTAGTTTAGAGCCTTGTTAGAATAGAGTGCTCCAGTAGATATGCAGGCGGGATCCTATCCACGCATATAGTTTGATATATTATAGTATTTTCATATATTAAGTATGTAATTGAAATGTAAATTGTGATTAGAGATTCATGTAATGAACTAGAGACATAGTTGTAATTTAGGTTTCAACTGTTAAGATTTTTCAGGTTTAAGATAAATTCTTTATGTTGAGACAGTTATGAATTTCTACATCAGGGGATTTTGTTAAGAATTTTCAGAGATTAAATTATTGAATATTTTCAGTTTATGCAATTAAGCATTATATTTTAATTAGAGAAAAATGTTGAATATTTAGAAGAGATCATATTTTAAATATTATATTACACATTTAAAGAGCCACGTCACCTAAAAGGCTTACGTGGGGGATGAGATTCCTCACGTGCGGGTCACGTTCCCAAATCGGTTGTGAAATCATGTAAGCATAAACTGTTTCATTTCATGAGCATAGTCATAATCTGAAAATCGATTCAATACTTGAAAACTGAATCGCGAGTACATAACTGGCTTGTTACACGAATTTTAATCACAATATACATATAAAATCATTACTTGAAATCTAAAAATATACAGGGATGTTTATAACTTTGAAAACAAATAAAGTCTCAAAATAAAATACATAGTTTGGATCTTGCTTGCATATTTACTGGAACACTATAATTTAACATAATCCTAGACTAAGCCTCATTGCAAAGAAGGCTCATTACTGAAATAGTTGTGAACTACTGAATCGGTGATTGAGCAACAACTAAATCAGCAATTGTAAGGAGTAGGGGAGAGAGGTAAGTCATTGGACTCAATGAGTGGATTTTCACTCACCATCCACATGAAACAACCAACAGGATATATACACAAGATCAAGGATATCTAACACGTGAATTTTCAAGACAAGCAACACGGCTAACTGTACATCGTATTTAGTTAAAAAAATTTCTCACATAATACGGTCCACAACTAGCTAATTTATGTGTGCTTGATGTTCATTGATCATTGAACATTCTTCAACAAAATCTTGATCCATTGGCTCTTTGCTATAGTATATACCTCCCCTTTCTTTCCCCATGCTAGCCACCCGTGGACAATGCCACTCGCTACCCTCAAACTATTACTATAGTCACCAAAACCACCATTGTTGTCACTACCATTTTGTTAGGGTATTTGGAAAAATGCCCTATATTCCCCTATATATCAATGTCAAGCAAACATGTAATAATTTATTTCCAAATATAATTTACAAAATTCCCGATATTTTAATTTGCATATCAAACGCAACTAAAAAGCCTTACCTAAAATCAATCCATCTAGCAGATGCCCCCCTAAAAGGCATGCTTTTTACTCCCAGAATTCTAAAAACATGTAAATTGATGAAATTTGTCCTAACTATATAAATTTACCATTTTGTTAACTTTTTCTATTTATTGTTAAAAATATAACACATGTTCGAAATGGTTTAAGGTTAAACCTCACCACACATTCAAGGGTATGCTACACTTATTTTTCATTTACAGACAAAAATTTTAAAAAAGAACTAAAATATATATTTAGAGAACTTCATATATCTACATCTAATTGAAATTTTGGAATAAGGTACATTTTATTTCCTATGTTGAAGGGAAGTAAAATACATTTTTTCTTTTTCTTTTTCTTTTTCTTTTTTGCAGTGCTCTTTGTTGCTCTTTTAAATGTATATTGTTTATTTTTTAATTCAAATAATGAAATCTGATCCGAGGGATAAGGAAATTAGAGCATGTCACATGATTGCAGTAAAGCCACTTTTGCTGGCTCTGGTGGAGATGGATGGAAAGAAAAAACTATGGGCGTGGTGGTTCTGCTCCCACCAATAGGTCGGGCTCTACTATCAATTTGAAAATGGTGCTCCATTGAAATGGTGCCGGAGACGCCGATACGGATGCTCATGACGAGAAAGATTGAGGATTTTGAGCCAGAACAGAAACAAGGATGATTAGCACAAAATTAACCACCTATTAAAACAAGTGATTTATAAAGAAAATAAAATAAAATAAAATAAAAAGAAAACAAGATAAAGTACACCCTACAACCTACGTTTGTCTAATTAAAACATCAGTAAGATTTCGTTTAGATAAATAACTTATTTAGATAATTATAGAAAAATAACTTTTAAAAAGTTATAAAATACTTGTTTTTAGTGTTTTAGAAAGTATTTCTTAAGAAGCAAAGACGTAGGGAGGGGGAGTTTGCACATTTGTATAATTATATGTATATTTTATATTATGACCCCCTAAAAAATTCTATCATCTTTATACATAATATATATAATTAATAATAAAAGTCTTTTGATATAGTAGCACATATGATATAAAAATATGAAACATATAAATATTTATAGAATATATTTTTTAAAATTTTTCTCTTATTAACTCATTTTATCCACTTAGTGAAGTTTCTACTTACTAGTTAGTTATTTATGATCGATACTATATTTTGATGTTAAACCACAGAGATGTTTATGAAAATAATTATTAACTCTTTTGTTAAAAGAAAAGAGAGAATAAATAATGAAATAAACCCTAATTTATTAATAATTTGTATGAAAAATACTATATAATCACTCATTTTATACTTTCTATATAATAATTCATTTTATTTTATTTTATATTAACTAATTTGACTCACTTCCTCTAAAATTTCTAGCTCAGCCACTGTTAAGAAGCTAGATATTGTAATTTATCAAAAAAATACTAAGAACAACTTTTAGAAAAGTGATAAGTTGTTTAGTTAAACAGAACAAAAAGTAAAAATATGACTTTTGACTTCTAGAAAGTTAAAAAAAGTTATAAGTTATACTATCCAAACAGACCCTAAATACTTCTGCACAATTTTAATATTAATTAGAGTAAACACTTAAATTGGTCCTTAACAATTTTATTAATGGACAAATTGATACCTGACCAAAAAAATAGTAGTGTTAAGGTTTCTCATAATTGCAAAAATAGGACATTATAGGTCTCTAACAAAAAATATTAGTGTTGAAATCCCTCACAAGTACAGAAGTAGGACACTATAGGTCCTTAACAATTTCATTGATAGACAAATTGGTTTCTGAGAAAAAATATTAGTGTTGGGATCTCTCACAAGTGTAAAAATAGGACACTATAGGTTCTTTACTAATTTGCAATCTACTAAATGCTAGGTGAACTTTAATTATTGATCTATACGACACCCAATAACTCTAATCATCATTAATTTAATAAAATGTGCTCTTTTCATTTTTTGCAAATCTCTCCCTAAATATTCTAAAATTGAATAGAGCTTCTCATATCAAACATGGTGGTAGTGTGTTGTTGTGTAATATGCAATCACTATACTCTAATAGATAGCTCTTTTGGAAAAATAATTATAAATTCATGATATTGGTTTTTTGCTTGATAGTGGGTATAGTGAAATATTGGAATATTTGAAAAGAATTTGTCAAAAAAAAAAACAAATAAAAATAAAAATAAAGGGTGTGTTTTAGATAGTGTTGATTAATATTACTAGATGTCACATAAACCAATAATTAAAATTCACGCTAACATTTAACAAGTTACAACTAAGTTAGGAACCTATATGTCCTATTTTTACAATTATGAAGGATCTCAACCCTAATTTTTTTTATTGTCAGGGACCAATTTATCTATCAATAAAATTATCAAAGACCTATAGTGTCATATTTTTACAATTGTAAGGAACTTTGACACTAATATTTATTTTATTAGGGACTAATTTATCCACCAATAAAATTTTTAGGAACCAATTTAAATATTTACTCTATTAATTATTTTTCCAAAACAATAAATGTCCGCCACCGGCCACATCCAGCAAAAGAGGGCATACTCTAAAGCATGAAAATACGCGTCAGGGAGGATCCACAAGAAACACTACAACGAATAGCGCAGAAGACCATGGTTGAGCCCATAGTCCCGTGGTTATAACTGTCTCCGAGAGTGGAAGGTCTCGCATTCCATCCCCACCAACCCTATTTCCCCAATCGTACAGGGAGAATTTGTAGCTTTGATAATGCCTTTGTAAATAAATAAATAATAGCGCAACAGACCAAAGAAAGAAACATTACCTAAACACTGGCTGATACCAGCAATCTGCTTACGAAAAAATCAAACATATCCCCAACTAGCACTCAAAAAGCAATTAAGCGGTCTCAAATTATCGAAACAGAAACTAAAGGCATGTTTGCTTTGTTGAAAACAGTTTTCAATTTTCAATTTTTGTGATTTTCAGTTTTTCCTTCACAACTGGAAACTGAAAACTGTTTTCAGTAAAGCAAACAGGCCCTAAAACCATCGATTCTATTTCTACATTCTTTTTTGGTAGTGGTGTCATATGTTTTTTAACAGGAAAGAAGAAAACTAATGAAAGCTAAGCTAAACAAGTCAGATTCCATGCCGAGTCCCTCTATCATCTTGTACAGTAAAAATTAGTACCTCAAAATGAGTCCTCAAAACTGGAAACAAATATCCACGGATCAAAACAGCCAAGTGATTGTTAGATTGAGCAGTCATGGTGAAAAGATCCAGAATGGCAATGGCAACCGCCCCTCCAAAATTCTTCAGAGATTATTTCTGTATTTTCATCAAATACAAACAAATACAAAGCTGCTGCCATCTTACAAGCACCTAAATATTTTACCAAAAAGACACGGCTTGGAGAACCATTAAATCTTCCTACACACTATTAAGCAATTGAAAAAACTATTATACAGCTCACGGCAAAAAGAAATCTTTGCCGCTTATCACATCTACTACCTGCTTAAGTCCCCTTTCCCAGCCCAAGATTCATCCTCTCTAGTCATATACCCAGTCTGACCACCATACTTGTCAGAGTTGGGATAATGCATTTTGATTGCTGCCACAGGATCTGAGACACCACTGCATGATCCTCCAAGAATCCCTGGTCTTCCGACACCGTTTATTCCCACCATTCCCCTCCCCTGCTGCTGCAAACTTGAGATTGCTTCAAAACCATTTCTTCTCTGCATCTCGGATAACACATCTTGGCAGTGCTTTACATCTACCATTAAGGGCTGCACTTTCGGGCCAACCCTACTTCTAAACATCTGATAATCAATCACAGCATTGCTGCCATTGATGTCTCTAGTTGTAAAAGCAGATGCCCCATTCAGGTGCCGTTCATTGTTCCTCGCAAATGCCTGCAATGCCTGCTGCTCGAATTTGGCTGAAGATGCAGAATAATTACTGAAGGCAGCAGGATATTTTGCTAGTAAGATGGCAGAATCAGGCAGTGATGAGAGACCAGTCTGTATTCTGTTCCCATCCCAATAACCATAACTCCTCATTGGAACATTTTCAAGACCAAGATAGTCAATACTGTCATTACAGTCAAACTTCAAAATTTTCAAATTTTCATCAGTATTATGATGGCTGGTGAATTTCAGACTAGAAGATTTGCTGGTTAACTTTGGACGATAGATACCATTTTCTTCACTCCCCTTGGTACTCAAATTATGCTTCTGGGCAGATGACGGCTTGTTCAATATCTTTCCAAACAGTTTCACATCACCATTTCTGGATTGTTCTTCAGAATCTGATGAAGCGTGTAACCTTGTTTCGAAATGATCATTGACATGCTCAATCTTTCGGGAAAGACGAGGAAACCCGGCTGCTGAACTGCTGCATTTCATATCCCCATTCACTTCTTTCTTAATGGGCACTTGCATAGGATGACCCTGGAGGAGCACTTCAACAAGGTCCAATGAATTCCCAGGAATATGAAGCTGATGGTCCCCATTGCTAATGGGATTATGATAACACAAATTTCTACTTCCCTGAAAATCACAAGTAGAGGACAGTCGATCCTGGGCAGCATTTTTCTCACTTTGCACACGAACTGCAGCACCAGAATTTTGTGACAATGAATTTGCAGTTGCATGAAGATCCTCCGCATAGAATGCTGAGATCTGAGTCTTTCCAAGGGACACATGCTTACTTTCAGCACCAAAACTCAATCCTGAACAAGAATTGCCTACAGATGAGAGTGAAGCATTTATTGTAGTACTTGAATCTTGAACTGAGCTTTTCAATTCAACTACAATACCAGCATCAGAATCATGTTTATCATCTCTACCATCAGGACATTGGGGCAAAGCCACTCTATACCTTGCCAATTCATTTCCAAGACTCCCAGAAGAAACCTCAGAAACCAGTCTAACCTGATCACCAGAATTACTCGAGCATGGTTCAATAGTGTCAAGAGCAGAAGTCAATTCCGTAACGACACCCCTGAATTTATTAGCTTTATCTTTTCCAACTTCAGTGCCATCTGACATAATTGTAGTAGCTTGTCCACTTAATGAACAAGACTTGTCAGAACAGTACAACACAGCTTCACTACTACCAGAGCCCAGTTTAGCTTCACCTCTAGTTGCACAAGCATCGGAAAACAAGTTTGCATCTTCATGGTGAACTTCGGTCTCATTAATTTCCTTTGACTCATTTACTTCAACTGACAGGTTCCTAGCTTCGATAGGATCCATTTCATCATGGTACGTGTTCATGACAGACGAAGGCAGATCCTCATCTGTTTTAGTGGCAGACTTATCAGTGCCAACCACTGAGCCTATCTCTACAGCACATGCATCATCTGTGTCACTCCCACCATCATTTGCATCATCAGTTGCTGGGGATCTAACATTTTCAGGTATGGGGTGCATGACATCTAATCCAAGGCATCTTCGAGCCTTGCTGAAGAAAACTTTGCATTGTTCTTGGGACCTTGTTCCTATGCACCGAGCTATCTTGACAAAATCCTTACCGAAAGATGATACAGCCTGAAGAAAAGCTGCCTTCTCCTCATCTGTCCAATCAGTAGGATCCATTTCACCACAGCTCTCATCTGAGCAGGTCTCCTCATCAACATTCTGAGTAGCATCAGGTGTCAAGGGTTGTTTGCATGCAGGGTTCACTTTGAGGAACTTCCTATCCCAGTTACCTTCTAAAGGATCAACTGAACTTGTTATGCAAGAACTCATAGCCTCAGATGAAAAAGTACCGGGAAATACGTCAGTCACAAAATTCTCTCCATCATCCCCAAGAATGTCAAAGCTGCTTGATCTCTCTCTGATGCAGTCCTCACCCCTAGAGGTTTTCACATTACCGTATCCACCCATAAGGAAACTTCCAGCATGCATTTTTTTATTAAATGCAAAGCCATCCGCTATCACTGAAGCAGCACTTAAAATCTCAAGTGAAGCAGCATTTGTTTCACGATTCCATTTTTTACCTGATGCCACCAAATCAGTTTTTGCTGAAAATGACGTCCCAAACTTATCAACATCTTGCTTCTTGAGTTTATCAAAACAATCAGATTTATGATTTTTGTAATAAAACTCAACACAGTCAGCAGTTGTCTTATGGTCAAGGAAAGATGCAATGTTCCGAAAATCTTTTCCAAAGGCAGCAAATTTCTCCAAGAAAATTTCCCTCTCTTCTGAAGTCCAAGGATTGACCATAGCTCTTTCTTTCTCAATAGCCAACGGATCTTCAACCTGCCCATTACTAGATATGAACTTCAAAATCATCTTCTCCTTCTCATCCAAAATTAACGCTGGCATCTTCAGTGTGTTGCTGTGAACTTGAACTTGGGATTCCAAAAGCAGTTTGCTAGTGACATTAATTATCTCAGATGTTGGAACCAAGCTGAGATGATTTCCTGCAGCAGACGGAGAGAAAGGGCAATAAGTATAGGAAAAAAAATAGTATGAATAAATTAGGAATGGAAACAAACTACTATACAAGATAATGTTATGCGTCAACATAAAACATCACAGAAAACCATTAAACTAGTAAGAGAGAGCTCATCCTATTAACCCTAGTATAGCAGCATTGTATCCTTAATTATCAAACTCGACCTGGTGCTCGACTCGGCTAAGGCACTGAGTCAACAGTCACCGGTTCTAGAGGTGAGACACTGGTTGAACCGGATATAATTAAATAAATATAAAAAATTTAAAGTATATAATCATTTCTTTAAGCAAATAGTATTAGAGATTCAACCATTCATTTTATCTGTAAGAGCTATTGTAATACATGCACATTCACTCATCATATGTTCAAATCATACTTGAAAAAAAGGAAAGAAACTTATCTTACATAGATTTTAATCTTTTAATTTAAATTCCATTGACTTTTAAAATAGTATATTATTGGTTTCATTTTTATATTTTGCATAAAATCATTGATTAACGTAAAAGTTTAATAGAAATGGCTGGGGTTTATATCACAACCACCAGACCAATGTCAATATGCAGTAGGAGAAGTCCCACATCGATGGGAAGTTAAAAGTGGAGGCAAGTGATTTAGTATAAAATGCAATGATTGTATTGACCTGTTACAATCGATAGAAGCCTAGTGATTTTGGCAAATGGGCTTCTAATGGCCATATAATTGGGCCAAGAATGATGGAATTCAGTTAAAAAAAATTTTACTAAAAAGGATCTATTAAGTTATGATCCAGTTCATTAAAACTCGCCGAGTCACCGGTTTTATTCAAAACTGGCCGAGTTAAACCGGTTCAATCTAGATGTGATGCATGACCGATCCACTGAGTCACTTGGCTCAGTTCAAGGCCCAGTTCACCAGATTCAGTGGTTGAACCAACCTGTCCGAGCTGGGTGATTGTATCTACAAGTCAACCCCTGTTTGAACAAAATATATTTTAGACTTGAAGACACATCATTGAACTACTGAATGATCCAGCTAGGCATGCACAATGCAACACAACCAAACAACAAAGCAGTTGCATAATGACATCTATCACCATGCTGGATTCACATCTCAGCATCCTGCAGAAGCCCAAGTCACACAATCAACAACTAAAGGAACTAATTATTGACTCTTGAAGGTTATAAAATCAAGTTGAAAAGCATTCTTAAGGCTCTTTTTCCTAGAGAGAGCACACTATATTATTTTTATATAACTTACTAGATTATTTTATATAACTTCTTTCTCTATGCTAACAACAAACCAGTCATTATTTCATATTTCTCGATGGAAGATTCCTAAATGAGACAACTCAAGACTCAATTGAACTGCTGCCCTCCCTACATCCTCATAAACTTCAACAATACATTACAAGATCCATTGATTCACTCTTATCAACATAATGCTGCAACAATCACGACTTTAATAGCATGTCAATCACTCAACATGCGGCCTCGTGCACAAGACTCCCACCTGGTGAGGCTGCGGGAGGGTGGATACATGCAGCCTTGCCCCACCAGTAGAGAAGCTATTTTCAAGATTTGAACCTCCAACCTCCACGCCACAAGGTAACTTTACCATTGTGTTGAGACACAACCTTCAATCACTCAACATGGCTAACATAAAATTTGGTATAATAAAAGAGAAATCTATTAATAATACAGACAAGTCCTAACAACTTCTAGTATTATGTTCATCAAGAGACAAGTGTTTTAAGCAAGTGAGCACCCGCACACAGAACACAATATCAAAATCATGAATTTTTATTTTTTTCAAAATCTAACCAAAAATAGAAAATTGGCCAGGTTTTATATTTTAACAAAGCACTATTGCCATCCAAAATCAGACTAAGAGCACAATCTCCTAGCTGGCCTAATTATGTAAAGAAAAACAGCACAACATTGCTTGCTTACAATAAGCAGGAGGTTCTGGTAAAAAAGTTTCATACCAGGAAATGGAAAATGAGAGCGATTGGAGGATCGATTCTTCTGATTACCAATGCAGGTAGTTCGCACACTTAGTTCATGTCTCTTGTGAGATTTAGGGCGGCATTTCCTTGTAGACAGTAAGCGCATATCTTCTTTCCACAGATGATGAAAGGCTTTGAACTTGAGTGTGATAACTCTCTCTTTAAATCTTGCAAAATGCTTTTTCTCTGCAAATTTTTTCATGACAGTCGGAGAGCACGGGTCACAGCTAGCTCCTATGTTACCAATCTTACAACATCCTTCAGGCAATAACTTAGCAAATACTCCCCACGAGCTATTTGCTAATTCTTTATTGGAAGAAATAATTTTATCATAAAAACTATCCTCAGTGCTAGAGCTTAAGCTCACACCAGAGATAGTACTCATGCTATCCTCCCCCTCCACAGATGCATCACCTGCAGACACACCATCAACTTTCCTAGAGGTACAGGGAACTAAGCACTTTGTGGCAGTAAGCTCTACACCATTGACATCCCTGGAGAAGTTAGCATATTTCCTGGCATCACATGGAGAAACTGCTTTAATGAATGGCAGAGGCTCTACCAATTTAGACGTTGCTGTTCCAGGACTATCAACGTCCTCGTCCTTGCCATTCTCACAAATACTAAGTAAATTACTTGAAATAGGCATCTTCTCAGCACTGGGGACGTCAGAAGAAACAATTTTCAAGGGCTCTGGCCGAGTGACCTTATCAGAGAATCCAACAGGTTCTTCACAAGATTTTCCATTGTCACCAACCAGCTGGGAGCCCAATGCTGCTGGACACGAACATCTGTCGCCGAATTCAGATCTTAGTGACCTCAGTTCATTTTCAAGGAAATCTATTTCAGATTCAGTTGTTTCCAATACCTTTGAAATGTCAGCCTTCCATATCAGTAACTTATTCATTGCAGGGGACCTCACAAGACCAGAATCCACAGAACTTGGATCATCAGATTGTATCAACTCAATAATTGAAGAACTCAGGTTATTCAAGCAGTCAATATCCAATTTCTCTAAATTAAAAGAAAACCTCTGAGAAAGATCTTGGGACCCATGAAGGGGTGAACCAATCATATCCCTTACATCATTGTCCGAATTCGCAGTCTTTCCAAATAACTTATCCTCCACACCTGAGACAAAGTGAACGTTAAATTTTGGCAAATAAATCGTATGCAAAAACGAAAAACAAGTAGTATATTTATATCAATTGCATTTTGACTACTATTAGCCGCAAATTTGAGGGGGAAAATCTTAATTAGCATTTCATCCAAAAAGGTGGCAAAGCATATCTCCAATTAAAAACGATTGACCAAAAAAGGTCTTTGGGAGTGATCAGTGATTGTTAATATACTGACTTTATTAGACATCATTTTGAATAATTCATCCAACATTGAAATATGTTCACAGCAACCATCCTGAATTGCAATTCTCCTACAAAATGTCATGTTCCTATCAGAGTCGCCTAATCTTAAGAAACAGAAACAAGATTACAGGAAATGCTCAAGACATAGTATCTCAAAATCAGTCAGAAAATGAAGGCAGCAATACAACTGTTGGAATGTCAATTCCTGTGACCATTGATAAATCTTGGAGTCATATTCCCAAGAGATTATCTTACTAAAAACCGATTTATTAAGACACAGAAGATGATTACAAAGATCATTGTTAAAGCAAATAAGAAACACAGACAACCACCAACAAAAAGAAACATCAAGCTAACCAAGCTAGTTTCAATAGTAAAGAATATTGACACAGGAAAAAATTTGTACCACAGGATATCTAAGCACTATTCTGCCTATATGAAATAGCAAGATAAACACCATAATATCAGAATTACAATAGCAAGATGTACAACATGCTGAATCAGATGTTACCTCATTTCCAGAAGTAAAATCTTCGACAGGTTGAATTGCCAGTTTTATTTATATCTTTTAGACAGAATGGTTACAAAGGATTAGAAACAGTAGCAGAGGCTCCCATAACGTACCTGGGGAGGAACTGCATGCAACAGAAGATGGAGTTGCAGGAGATGCACAGTCTGAAAATCCTGAAACTTTTGGGCTTTTATCCACTAAGCTGGGTCCGAGGGAAGTACAAGGTTCCAAATTACTAGTAGACAAGACAAGGCCATCTTTGTTAGCACTTACATCAGGCCCTTCAACCTTTTTCTTTTCATACTTTGCAAGTCCCTCTCCCCAATTTAGCCTTGGCTTCTTTCTGGAGGTTGTATCTTCAGATGGCACAGAAGATGTAACACATGCAGCAGCTTCCCCTGAATGTGACTCATTAGCAGTTGCATTTTTCGGTTGCAACTCGGCCTTTGCTTCATTGGAATCTGCCCCTCCCATGCCCCTCGAGCTACTCGAATTGCTAAAACCAGCGCCACGTGACGACAAGCTTCCAGAGCGGGTCCATTTAAGTGGCTTCCAGTCCATTGAACCCAGAGAATTCTCCCTATTGCATCTGGGGCCAGTTCCCAACCCATTCACGAAATCAGAATGTGAATGAGACGAAAATGTTCCAGCTTCATCAACTGACCTCTGGTCGTTATTCACATCCTGTGGCCTCCTTGAAAAATTTACAGAACCATTGGTGGTTTCCCACTGATGTCCTCTCCAATCTCTTTGACAAAAGCCTCTATTATCCCTACCATTCCTGCCATACTTTTCCCCACGGGAAACAGATGGCCGGCTATCTTCTTCCAGCATCTTGTCGCTGGACCGAGAAATCGTATACCCATGGCCAGATTCTTCGGAAAACAGGTGCCAACCACCCTGCCTACCATGACCTTCAGAAAAATATTTAAACAAATAAGAAAACAGAATAATAATAAAAAAATCAGCACAAGCAAAGTATATATTCTCACGCCCAGCAAAGTAAAAAAGAACACCACAAAATCTTGCCCATAATTCTTTATTAAAAAAAAACCTCCTTAAAACAACATTCCACAACAACTACAGGAACAGATCCTCAAATAACATTAATCAACCAAATCATAAACCACTCAAATCTCTACCACTTTTGAGGAAAAAAATGCCAGAAAAATTTAAAAGGAGAAGGAAAAAAAAAAACTACCCAAAAGATAACCGGTGGGTTTTTGTTTCCAATGTTCGGTAAACCTAAATGCCTTAAAGAAATGAAAAACATAACCTAAAACTAAAACACCAACCACCAAATCGAAAGATCGGAGAAAGGATTGAAAACTCACCAGGCGGTCTGCGAAACTCAGCAGATCCCCACCGATGGAAGTCGGTGCCGCGGTGATGATGAGAGGAATCTCTCCATCTGGCGACGGAGCCAACAGATTCGGACCTCTCGTGCTTCCTCTCCTTGAAGAAGTCCTTCCGATCCCAAGGCAACGGTTCAGGAGGCATCAAAAATCAACGCAATAGCATCCCAATGCCGCAGCGCATCCACCACAATACAAAAAAAGAAAAAGTAACCCTAATTCACCGAACCGAATCCGACACGAAATCCACCCTCCAGATCCTACACAGCAAAATCCACAGCGCCGCAACGAATCTAGGGTTCGCGGAGCCGCAACGAGCTAAAAAAGACGCCGGTTTCGAAGGTTCGCCGACCACGGATCGAACAAGAAACCAAAGCGCCGAACGCGGCAGCCAAATTGCGGCGCGCCGCACACCAATCTAGGGCTTCCGGCCTCCGCGCCGCACACCTTGAAAGAAAGAAAGAACCGAAAACGCGCACAGCGGAGAAGACAAAACCTTAGGGTTTCCGAGGAGGGGAAACAGAGAGGGAGGGAACAACAATAAGCTTAG
>JAVHNL010000567.1:0-50000 GCA_031216105.1 Dalbergia cultrata
ATGTAGTAGAGATTTTTGATATATTGATAACTGAGAGATATTGCGATAATAAATAATAATACTATAATCCTAATCTTTCATTTATTTGTACGTCCATTTTCACTGATGTCACCACCATCCAAAATTCTTATGACCAAATATATCATTTCTGAACCTTTTGATAACAACTGTACAGCATAGAAGGTTGTATTTTGCCCGTCACTATCTGAAGCCATATGATATTACTGCAACAACACAAGGCGTGCCCAATTTGGCATTTTCCTCAGCCCAACAAAAACGCCTTAGAACAACGTTAAACTTTACATAAACTGTTCCATTCTCTTTCACATTAACTAGTTAAAGTTGTCAACCTTTTCCCACATTTTATATAATATAATATAATATAATTCTTTCTTTCTTTCTTTTGATTTACCAGTTACCACTACCAAGTAGAGGGTGTTTGCTTCAGTTGTGAACTGGTGATGGAGATGGTGATGTATTATAGTCCAAAAAGACGCCATCTATTGTTATATTTATAATATCTTAAAGCCTCAAAGATGGAAATTTCTTGAGCAGTCCCATGTGCCTCACGCTACTAGTGCTCAGTCAACTAGGCTGAGCAAAGAAAGTAACTAACTGCAGAGAAAAAGAAAATTCAAAAGGGCATTATGCATTGATTACGTTAATGACCAAATGCATGGTGCTAAATTTGCCTACAACTCATTGCAACTAGTAACAATCATTGGTGACTGTGCTATAAATATATGTGACAGCTTTATTAGTCAATGTGTGTGTGTCTCTCTCTCTTTCACCCTCCCCCCCTTGTCTTTTTCTTTGTTGTTGCTGTTCTCACATAAGATCTCTCAAACTTATTCTCTATGAATTTGTTTTTGGACCACTAAATAGTTTTTCTTCTTCTGGGTTTCTTTCTGCTTTGGGTGAGTAAATGAGTGGTGAAGTGTGCCACCACTTGCTTCAAATCTCTACCACTAGAATCTAGATCTTTTTCATTTTTGGATACAAGGAATATCTGGTAGATCTTTTTTCTGTGACTGTTGTTGGGATTTGTGTTTCTTGATTTGGTCTTTGACCCTTTTGTAGTACTTCCATAAATTCCCATTGGTGCTCTCATTATTCTCTGATTCCCTGTGCTTTTCTTTGTCATGGTTTTGTAGTTGGTAGCTAGAAAGGCTAGCAAACCCAGAAATAACATTCTAGTACTTCTTTTTCTGGGTTGTTGCAAAAACTCTTGTTTGGTTGACAGAATCATGGGTTGTTGTTCCAGATTCTGTGTTGTTCTGCTTTTGTTGATTTCTGTTGGGGTTTCCTTAGCTTCCCCAATAGAAGATCAGGAGAGAGATAGGATCACTGAGTTGCCAGGGCAGCCAAAGGGTGTGGGGTTTGCTCAGTATTCAGGCTATGTGACTGTGAATGAGCAGAGTGGGAGGGCATTGTTTTACTGGTTGGTTGAGGCACCAGTTAGCCGTGGACCTGAGTCAAGGCCACTGGTGTTGTGGCTCAATGGTGGCCCTGGATGCTCCTCTATTGCTTATGGAGCATCTGAAGAAATTGGCCCTTTCCGTATTAACCGTGATGGGAAGTCACTTTACTTGAATCCTTATGCTTGGAACAAATGTAAGTGGAATTCCCATTACCAACAGTGCTCTTTTGGTTTTTGTTTTGTTTTGCTTTTTGGGGTTTTCTGAATTCTTATGCAATGTGTCTGTATGTATGCTTCTTTTTTTTTTTGGTGTTGAAGTGGCAAATATACTATTCCTTGATTCTCCTGCTGGTGTTGGCTTTTCGTACTCGAATAAGACAACGGATCTGTATACATTTGGTGACCAGAGAACAGGTGATGAAGTTGTAACACCTGTATGAGCAGTACTTTCTGATGCAGCATTTACTCATCATGCCAATTTTGTTTTGTTTGTGGCTTTGACTTGCTTATGTGTATCTTGGATGTGGGGTTTCTGAATTTGCAGCTGAAGATGCGTATGCATTTGTTGTTAATTGGTTTGAAAGATTTCCTCAGTATAAGCATAGAGAATTCTACATTGCTGGAGAAAGCTATGCAGGTGTTCTATGATTGATACACCGGTTTGCTTCCTAAAGATTTTGGTTCTAGAATTATGAATGTAATGCTTTGTTTGATGATGAGTTGCTAAATTTCTTTAATATACCTTTTCAGGTCACTATGTTCCTCAGTTGGCTCAAATTGTTTATGAGAGAAACAAGGGAATCAATAATCCAGTTATAAATTTTAAGGGATTTATGGTGAGATTGTAAGATTCATGATAAATGATACCTTTTTAATCCTTTATGTTAATGGAGATACATTTTTGTAATGATAATGATCTAATAGGTGTGAATTCCCACTTGATTGCTGTTAGGTTGGAAATGCTGTTACTGATGATTATCATGATTATGTTGGCACATTTGAGTACTGGTGGACCCATGGTTTGGTTTCAGATTCCACATATAGGATGCTGAGAATTGCTTGTGACTTTGGGTCCTCACAGCATCCATCAGTGCAATGCATGGAGGCTCTCAGAGTTGCAGTTGTGGAGCAGGGTAACATTGATCCGTATAGCATTTATACACAGCCTTGTAATGATACAGCATCGCTCAGGCGCGGCTTGGGGGGTCGCTATGTGAGCTTTTTTCTGTCAACTTATTCCATTCATTTATAAACACCATGTCTAGATAGTCCTTGCATTCCAGTGCAGTCGTCAAACCATAATAATGTACTTTTGACACAAAAGGGTATCATGAAATCAGCATCGAATGCTTATATTGATTTTTGAGAAGTTTCTATCCATATTAACTCTTCAAGAATGTTTGTTAAGTGGTTAAAAAGTCTCTGAAATTCTAGTTGTAGTACAACCTTTGGAACTAAAAATGAATTAGCAAATGCTATGGAACATTGGGGTGGCAAGCTCTAGGAATTTACATATAGGTTTGGATAGCATTTTGCAGTCCTGAGATAACCTGCAAAACAATCCACAGGAAACTAGTACATATTGATCCAAAATTTTGCTATATTGTTTTTCTGTCCTGACTGCAATCAGCTGGATATCATTCTTGTTCAACTCTAGATTTTGGCAGCTGAACTTTACATTATTTATAGTGTAGTGTCTGTTGTACGTATTTAGATTTTGGTCACTCCTGGCAAACTTTTCCATTGATTATTTTTTCTTGTTTTCTCTTTTGCTCTCCTATCTGAATTACAAACTCAGCCATGGATGTCCCGAGCATATGATCCATGTACTGAAAGGTATTCTGACCTGTATTTCAATCGTCCAGAAGTTCAGAAGGCACTTCATGCCAATGTAACAGGGATTCCTTATTCATGGAAGACATGCAGGTCTATTGTTTATATGCAATATTTGAGATGTTTTATGAAACCTACTCTATGATTTTGACTTAAAAAAGTGTCTCCTTTAACAGTGATACTGTGGGGAACTATTGGACTGATTCTCCGCTATCTATGCTTCCTATATATTGGGAACTTATTGATGCTGGTCTAAAGATATGGGTATACAGGTGCCTAGCTTTTCTTTTCATCATCCATTACTGTTATGTGAACTGAAACATTTCAGTTAGTTGGTTATTCTAAAGCTGCTAGTGGATTTTGCTTTGCTAAAAATTAATAAGAAATGATTCAATTGTATAGATTATACAGAAAAAATACACTTACAGATTACACAGGATAATATGAGTGTACTTCTCAAATGACATTCCACAAAAAATCTCAGAGAAAATTGGAAAGGAACACAACAAGAACAACAACCAAGTCTTATGCTTGTAACTTTGTTTTACAAGCAGTAGGTGCTTCATTGTTGAGGTGGATAAATCAGATAAACATGCTAAAAGTCAACTAGAAGATAGGAAGTGAATAAAAATCAATAACAGGAGGTTCATTGCACCGCAGACAACAATAATAGATCCTATTCCTAATCCCATATATGGAGTTGAATGCTTAAATCCTCAACTAGATTTTTTCTTTCTCATCTATTTTTCATTGTATCTGTTCTTAAGTTTTGAATAATATATCTTTATTTTAAGCATTATGCAAGAAAAAGTGTAAAGAAATCTTATTCCCTAAGCGTTTTCAGTAACACCTACCATGTAATGTATTCAAATAAACATTCTCATCTTTGTTCTATTTCCCACAATTCTCTTTCACACCACACTTAGTGCTATAAAAGATACAGGGTGTTCCTTCCCAGAGCTCTCTCAGTAGCTTAGTTGTTTTTTTCTTTTTTCTTTTTCCTAATCCAATATTCTGTTGCCTAGAAATTTAACTGGTCATTTTTATATTTTTGGCCATAGTGGAGACACTGATTCTGTGGTCCCAGTAACCGCCACTCGATACTCTATTGATGCCTTGAAGCTACGTACCATCATCAACTGGTACCCTTGGTATGACAATGGCAAGGTTGGTACTAACTACCATGATAAGTAACAACTAGACACTATTAATTTGTGTTGTTTCTGTCATCATATTATCTGTTAGCTGAGAATTTCATCTCATGTGAAGGTTGGTGGGTGGAGTCAAGTCTACAAAGGGCTCACATTGGTTACAGTAAGAGGAGCTGGGCATGAGGTTCCACTTCATAGGCCTCGCCAAGCATTCATTCTTTTCAGGTCATTCTTGGAGGACAAGCCAATGCCATCATCTTCAAGTTAGACCAACATGTTCATTTTTTTTTCAACTGCTGTGAATGATGATCACACAAAGTATAGAACGATAAGTACCAAAATTCTTGCCCCTTGGCTAAGAATAACTGCCATTCATGTATACATGGCAACAGGCTGAGACAGAATAAGGGACGCATTCCTCATGAGTTCCCTCTTGGCTCCCTGCCTGGAAAATTTGATAAATTTATCAATAGCAAAGCTCTATTGCTTCTATTTGTCATTGGAAATGTGATTATTTTTATGTGAACTGTTAATTATTCTTTACAAGGTTTCCATTATTGTACAAGACAACTGCTATATCTTGTACAAAAATTGTTCTCATCAAATGGAAAGTTTCAGCTCTGCTTTTAGTTCCTGAACGGCAAATGCTCACATTTTTTTCTCTTTTCTTTTTTCAAATATATATATATATATATGAGGGTAAAAAATTCATAAATAATCTTCATATATAAAATTACTTATTTATGAAATTTTTACTTATCAACCAAAGATATCCGTGTGAATGCTGATTTTTGTTCTTTGGGTTTTTGTTTTCTATTTATCTATCTTTTTAATGTGATAATGCGTGTTTGCATCACATTAACCACACAACATATTTACAACCCCAGTTTGAAATTGGCCAATAATACAAAGTGAAATGGATTGATTAAATTCACATATGAACACATCACAAAAGAGAAATTGACATAAGATGCATTATCCAACGATTTGGGGGGGATATTCTTTCTTTGAATAAAATGTCTGTGGTGTAAAGTCATGTTCAGACCTTGAGTGGTACTTACAATATGGGTTTTACACTTTCACTTACACCAATAGTTATAGGATAAATTGAGTCCACATATGTTATAATCACTTTTAAACAATGGTTGATTCGTTGATTCAACCCAACCTCGAATATATTCGCCATGAATCAATTTGGTCTTCTTCAGCACAGTTTAACTCCAACACAAATCATGCAAGGGTTTTTGAGAATGTATTCTCATGTGATAACTTCACTTGGCTTGTGTACATTTCTTATTATTAATTACACTTATTCTCCTCTTTAAATTTTACTTTCTTGATCAGTTCATGTGATTTTTTCATATAAGGATCCCTTATTTATGTATTACACTCTGAGTTCTTTCATCTTCTTGGCTGTGGGTGAACAGATATTGAGGCAAGGACTTCTTTGATGGTCCATGGAGGGAAGAGTTCATAATTAATATTTAATTTGCAGAATGGCAATGATATAACAGATAATATATTAATTCATGCAGAGTTTGGTTTGCAAATAATTTTTTTGTATATCAAATTCCATGGCAGAATATATATCTAACAAGACAAGGTGCTTTGCTAAAGTATTATTTGTCATTGACAAATCAGAGCTTGGTGGAACTTCTTTTAAGGGAAAAAGAATTAAGGGTCCCTAGTGGAGCCGGAAAGACACATGGTATGACATTAAGATTAGTAGAAGTGACAAGATAAGAAAGCATCCTATACTTTACTACTATTCTATAATATACTCATTCAAGAATACTGCAATCCTGCTCCATGCTCTTGCTTCGCAAACAAGTCCAAAATGGGGTCCATATCCCACAAGCAATAGCATCTTGTGTAGTTGCCAAAAAAACCATGACCACTTGGTTCTAAAATTCTTTGCTCGCCTTGTCTAAATGCGCATGGAATTGATGCCTATTCAAATTGTTATATCACATCAGTTACATGGATAAATATGTCAATTGTGATGCTTGAATAAAAAAGGCCGGGAAATTAGGCATGAAGGGCAAATTTGTCACTCTGAAAGACTAAACAACTTACTTAATAACTAAGAAGTACAATTTGATATTCATTAGCACAGTCTCCAACTAAAGTTTCTGGAACACACACTGATGCAATAAAAAGAGAGAGAGATTTGAAGTCAGCATAGACAAAGCAAAATGTGTGCCACTCTTTCTTTTTAAATAGACAGAAAGCTGAAGGCACCACACAAGTATCACAAGAAGCTATACCAATTGATACAAACTAGAGATATGTATAGGTTCAGCAACACAGTGATTGGGTTCTTGAACTTGTTTACACTTCTAGCATCAATTCCCATAATTGGAGCAGGACTATGGATGGCAAGGAGCAGCACAACCTGTGCAAATTTCCTTCAAACCCCACTTCTTGTTATAGGCTTCATAATTCTTGTGATTTCACTGGCTGGCTTCATTGGTGCATGCTTTCATGTGGCATGTGCACTGTGGCTTTACTTGGTGGTCATGTTGTTCCTCATAGCAGCACTGATTGGTTTGACTATATTTGGTTTTGGTGTGACTAGCAAGGGTGGCGGTGTGGAAGTTCCTGGTAGGGTGTATAAGGAGTATCATCTTGAGGATTATTCACCATGGTTGAGGGAGAGAATAAAGGATCCTCGTTATTGGAACACTATAAGGGGCTGTATTTTGGGGTCTAAGACTTGTGCCAAGATTGCCTCTTGGACACCTCTAGATTACATGCAGAGGGACATGTCTCCAATACAGGTACAATTGTTTATCTTGCTTCTCTTTGGGGTTTGTTTAGGCCGTTGTTACTTTGAGGATTCAAATATTGGTTTTGTGCCTTCTTTTTAATTCTTTTTCTTCCATTTGATTATGATATGTGGAAAGGGGAATCATATTTAGTCCTGTAAACTTTGGTTCACATGCAAATTAAAAGTTTTAAGAGCTAAAAGTTGTGAGCTAATGAAGTAAATAGCTAAATTAAAAAGATGATTCCCCTGTAACCAAAAACAACAGGAGGAAAGATGATTTCAATATATAGTGGTAGTTTTCCTTTTAGCAATTGCTACTATTGATTTCCAATATACTCATCTGTCAAAATTTTTAATCCCCCTCTAAACCACAACATAATTGCTAATTTCCCAAACAATGAGTTTGCATGGAAAACCATCCCTCTCCCTTCATGGTTCCCAAAACATACCTACCATTAACATATTAAAGTCTTGGTGCAATAAACTAATAAATTAACCTTATTAGGTACAAGGAATTTCATTTTTCTATTTTTGGAGCGAGCCTTGTTGCCGCTTGTGTTGTGTGATCAATGCTAAGTCATAGTTGTGTTGTTGTGGGCCATGCAGTCTGGATGTTGTAAACCACCAACTGCTTGCACTTACAACATGGAAACAATGGTAAGCCAAGACCCTGATTGCTACAGGTGGAACAATGCCCCAACTCTGCTGTGCTATGAGTGTGATTCTTGCAAAGCTGGTGTGCTTGAAGACATAAGAGGGAACTGGCACAAGCTCTCAGTCCTCACTGTCATCATGCTTGTGCTCCTCATGGGGATTTATTCCATTGGCTGCTGTGCTTTCAGAAATGCAAGAAGAGCTGAAACTGATTATCCACATGGTGAAAACCGGATGACCAAAGTCAGACCCAGATGGGATTACTATTGGTGAGTCTATAATGAGTTAAAAAAAAAAAAGTTATTCACAAAAATTAGACAATGCGTGTTATTAATGCAAAGGGAAGTTATAGCTGAAAATACTTTTGGTCTGAATATAGCTTTCTTTTCATGGTCAAAAGATTTTAAATGCTTTGAACATTGTAGCTGGAACTAGTCTTTCTTTGCCTTTGGCCATTCATCCCTTTTAGGCTTTTACTGAAAGGAATTCTGGGAACTTTATGAAAATCCGAATGGTAAAAATAAAGAAAAAATTAGGAAAGTAGAAACTTTGCGAGGCTAATGTGATACAATTATTGATTTTTAAACTAATAAATGAGTCATATTTCTTAAGATTAAGTGGGTCTAACTCGACCACAAAAGCTAACTAATAGGGGAGGGTTGTCCAAGCTTTTATAAAGGTTGTCTAGGCTATATTTTTAAGTAATGTAGAACTCTTAACATATCCCTTCACACCCAGAACTAGAAGAACCAGATAGATGGGACGTGAAGTTTGCAGAAGTGGACATATGTGGGTTGCTGAATAACAACCACATAATAGACTCTAATATCATTTAAAGATTGAATAGGCCTACCTCAACCCCAAAAATGCTCAGGAAAAGAGGGAGGATTGCTCAAACTCTTATAAAGACTATCTTGACCATATTTTTAAGCAATGTAGGATTCTAACAATATTATTTCATTTTATCTAATAACCACTAAGATTTCGTCTTAATCTATGAATCTGTATAGTCTTATACTCTTATTTCGATTGCTTGCTAAGTGATGCTTATGGTATGTTTGTTTCCTACAGGTGGAAATGGTGGCACGATAGGAGAGAACAGCTTTACTAGCTGAGAAGCTCTAGCCTCTAATCCATGCTTGCTTGGTGCTTCCAAGATGGAACAATTCACTAGCCTCACAGTGTATGAGCATAGAAGGCCTCAAGGCCTGTGTTTCTCCCAGCTTCTTTAATTTGGTTGCTTTTTGTACAAAGCTTAATTTTGCTTTATCTCTAAGGTCATGGCAGACCATCACTTTATGTTTGCCTTTTTTCTGATTAGTGGATGCTTTTAAAATTTTAACACGTAAACTAGGTTGAAGTATGTGCAATAGGATTGGTCATTGGACAGAATAAGCACACTAATCTGCTCTTGCTTATCTGTCTTATGGACACTACCACTCAAAAGTAAAAATAATGCAAGACAGAAAAAGTACTACAAGATCAGTAGCAGAAAAAGGAATAACTAAAAAGATTATGGACATTGGTATCAAATCTTACGTTTTTTATTTTTAGTATGTGAATTTCTAAGGTTGGACAGGCCCAAAGCAGCTAAGTTTTGGTCATAATCACATGGCCTTACCCCGCATGTCGTTTTACTTTAATGAAAATGCCCGTTACAATTTCTATAAAATTCAACTTCTCTGCAAAATGATAAATTCCTAGCTCTAGTTGTGGGAAAAAAAGTTTAATTTTGACGCACTAATAGTATAATACTGTTCTTCAATCAAATTATCCTAGTTGAATGAATTTTCAAGTAGTGAATGTAAGATTCAACTATTTTGCTGATGTGACAATAGATAATTATATGATAGTCTTTGCGTAAAAATTAAACTTAGAAAATAAAAAAAAACCTATATGTATATTGATCAATTCAATAAGAAAAAACATTAATTAAGATTTTTTTTAAGGGTAAAGAACAGAAAAACTGTTCTGAGAAATTATTATTATTACGACTTATGCATATAGGCCACAACCATGAAATAAACACAATTCAAGGCCCAACCATAAACCCAACTTGGGAAATGAGGCACTAGCCTTATTCCTCGGATTTAGCCCAAGTATAAAGTGAGCTCGTGTTGGAGCGACCCAACCCGAGCTCCGACCCATGAGAATGGATCTTTCACTCATTGAACCCATGTCGCATATGACTTTAACTTGGTCGCAGAGCCTAACCCCCTCCTAAACCAATTTCTGAAATGCTATGAAGGTGGTAACGAGGAGAAATCCATCTATTTAAGGGGATACGCTCATTAAACCCGGTATGACACCTTTCATACCATCCCTAAACCTCTAAAACACAAATTGATGGAGTGTTCAATGAAGGAGTGAAGATCGCTCGTGTTCACTGTCATTTTTCTCAGGTAACATCCTACCTTACTATTTCGTTATAATAATATTATCACCAGATTTCTCCAATCATATTCATAAAATCTCTATTTATTTGTAGACAAATTTTTAATTAGTTGATAATATCACTACAATCCCTTCTATTCCCCATTCATCAATATAAATTCTCCACCATTTGGTGTATTTGGCTCCCTTCTTCCAAATGAATTGGTGTTGATCAAGATCAACTCGAGAGCATAGCTGTACGACTAGGTCAACCATGTATGGTTGAATAAGTGATTCAGTGCTTTTTCTGGATCAACTATTTTCTTTGGTGGATAATGGGGCAAGAGTCCATCTTCATATCAATTTTGATAACTATGCCCGCAATAGCACATAATTATAAGGCAATATAACTTTTATATTGAATCAAAATTAAATATAGTCCTTTTAAATTCTTTTTTCATTCCATTCATTTCCTTTCAATGTGTATACTATCTTTACCATATATATAAAATATTGAGGTAAGAGTCCATCTTCATATCAAATTTGATACTATGCTCGCAATAGCACATAATTAAATGGCAATATAACTTTTATACTGAATCAAAATTAAATATAGTCCTTTTAAATTCTTTTTTCTTTCTATTCATTTCCTTTCAATGTGTATACTATCTTTACCATATATATAAAATATTGAGGTAAGAGTCCATCTTCATATCAAATTTGATACTATGCCCGCAATAATACATAATTAAATGGCAATATAACTTTTATACTGAATCAAAATTAAATATAGTCCTTTTAAATTCTTTTTTCATTCCATTCATTTCCTTTCAATGTGTATATTATCTTTACCATATATATAAAATATTAGCTAAAATTCCAAATTAGTTCCTCAAATTTGTAATGAAAGGATAAATTAGTTCATCATATTGAAAAAAATCTCATATTAGTCCCTCAAATTCTACAAATTGAGACAAGTTAATTCTTATATGAAATTGTCGTTTAAATTGTGTCAGTTGATTTGTTTACATATACTATTCATTTTCATGGTGGATTATAACTTGCCGCACTCCTTTAAATGAAGAAGTTTAGATTTTTTTCTTCATTTGTTCTCTCACCATAGCTCTATTCTAAGAAGAAATATTTTGACTTGAAGTTGTTGTCATTTATATGCATAGAATAGAGAAGAAATAAGTTAGGATACACTATAAAAATTAATAGTATACGTAAATAAACATTTTTGTCAATGGTTCATATGACAATTTAATGGATGAATTAATGTCCCCATTTATGAAGTTTCAGGAATTAATATGAAATTTTTCATACATGAGAAACTAATTCATATTCTATAAATCCGAGGGAATAAATTTAGATATTTGTCCAAAAATATATAAAACAAGTACACCTTTATATCAGCACTGCATGCTTATCGCTTCTCTAATCCTTAGATTCTTTACAATCGGTTCTTAAAATGATTCATTATCTTTTTGAAATACTTTAATAGAACAAACAAATAAAAAAAACTAATCCAAATTTACATAGCAGTTACATATAAATAAGGTGAGGGGAAGATTGAAACAAACATACATACTGGAAACAGTTGCAACCAACCACCACTTTCTACTCTCTTTTTATTGTTTCGGTTTCACATAATAATAATATCAGTTTCCCGCAAAATTCTAACAATAATTCCTCTTTTGTTTTTTTTAATCTCATCCACCGTTGATTGAATCTCAGCCGTTGATCTTGATTTTGATCATCACCACATCATGGAAGTGCGGTCCACCCCGGCCGCCGATCAATCCTCCGGCACGCCGCCGGCGAATCACCACCGTCGGAGCCCCGCCGTCCCGTCGAAGCAGCCTCTCGCTGCTCCTATCCCTGTTGACACCTCCTCCGTTTCCCAGAGGTTCATCTCTCTCTCTCTCTCTCTCTCTCTCTCTCTCTCTCTCTCTCTCTCTCTCTGTGTCTAAAATCAATTGACGAGTTCTTTGTTCTGTTTCTTGAGTTTTGTGTTTGATTCCCCGGAAAAATCGGAGAGAGGTGTCTTTAAGATGCTTTACTTTAATTTAAATTTTCCTTTTGATTCAAGATGCTTTAATTCAATTTTTTTTATTTTGCATAATTGGGTGGTTATTTTTGCGTATCAAGTTATCGATTTCTTCATTGTCACTAGATTTGGATTTAGAATTTGATTGGAATTTTAACAGTGGTTCGTGTATGGAATTGATGCCCAAGTGTTAAATTTTACTTTTTCTTTGTTTCTTTTTTTTTTTCATACTGTTGAATATACGGTTTCTATATTGAGGTGTTTTCATGGGTATTGCTTTTGATTTTTTTTTTTTTTTGGGTTAACTATTTTGACATTTTTATTTTGTTTTATTTTGCAGACTTCAGAAGGAATTAATGGCCCTCATGGTATGATCTCTTTTTGCTTGAATTTATTTTATTCTGTTCTGTTTTGGATTGATGTAGCTATATATCTATGTTAGATAATTGTGTATCGTTATCTACTAAGGCCATAGAATATTCTGCCAAACTAACTTATAGCAGTAGACCTATTGTGCAGTAGAAGATTGAATCTGTTGTTCTTGCTCTCCTTGCTTCCCTTTTCCTCCTCCAATGCTACATCTGTCAATGACATGCTATCCATTCCTTAAATTTTTAAAATGAAAAGTTCTTCTGTAAGCTGATGTTATGAATGCTAATCACTGATTCTTCAATTAAATCAATGCATGATGTTTATCATACTTCACTATTCTAGGCTGCATTGTCAAATTTGTGATGTTGCTCTTTTTTGTAAAACATTATATTGGGGTGACTGCAGGTGTTGTGTAGGTTTACAAGAATGGTCCAATAATAGTTAAGTTGGTTGTAAAATATATTGGCACTTTCAGGATGAACTGTGGTGTTACTGCTTTGTTGAGTAAAACATGTGACGGTTACAGACGACAGTGGTTTGACAGTAAATGTGCTATATTAGCCTTTTTCTTCTATTTCTTCTTCTTCTTGTTGTTTCCCTCTTTTGTTCGGGAAAAAAAATAAAATAAAAAAAAACTATGAAATTATAGTGGTTTTCAGGTGTAACGTACTGATGAATGTTTGGTTTTCATGCCATTTATCTGAATTATTTTTGATTCAGTGTGCTGGTACGCCAAGTTAAAAAAAATCATAAAATTTAAGTTGAAGTGCTATATTTTTACCTGTTCAAAACTGTGTGTATTACTGTTTCCATTTTAAAGGTGAGAAATTATGTAAAACATGCTGTTTGTCAGGTATTGTCAGTTTCTTAAAATATGCTTTAAAGGACTATTCATATTCCCACTAAAAATGTAGCAATTTTTTTTTCCCCTAAAGGCATAGATCTCAATACCATTGATGACGCCAAAGACATAAATGACTTGTTTGAAATTGTATGCACCCTTTATAATCAGCATCTATATTAGGGTGGGAAATTGTGTAAAATATGCTGTTTGATATCCTTAGATCCTTTAAGGGACTACGGTGTTAGGGTTACTTTTGTTTATTACTCACATTATAGTTTGTTATTCTGTTGTCATTAGCACCCTAATGTTGATAGTGATTTTTTTGGCAGATGAGTGGAGGAGATCTTGGAGTATCTGCTTTTCCTGATGGTGAGAGCATTTTTACATGGATTGGCACAATTGAAGGTGGAAAAGGAACTCTATATGAGGGTTTATCTTATAAACTCTCCTTACGTTTTCCCCTGGACTATCCTTTTAAGCCACCTCAAGTGAAGTTTGAGACTATGTGCTTTCATCCAAATGTTGACCAGTTTGGCAACATTTGTCTGGACATCCTTCAGGTATTCATCAACCTGGAAAACAAAAGAGTATTACAGCCAGATTTGCCATTACCTGTGTTTTGAAGGGTTGAGATCTACTGTTTGGTTTTATTAAGGATGCCTAGCGTGTGTGTGTGTGTGTGTGTTGTAAAGATGAAATGTTAATTTTAATTACATCACTATGCACCTGTGGACTTTGGTTGAATTGTTCAATCTATTACATTCTCTCAGAGTAAATGATTGTCATACTTTTGTTTCTGTAGGACAAGTGGTCTTCAGCTTATGACTGCAGAACTATTCTGCTATCAATTCAAAGTCTACTGGAAGGTCTGTTTTTCCTATTTGAGTTTTGCATTCATTCACATAGTGTGCTTGGCTGAGCAATTTACTTTTGAATGACAGAGCCTAACCTGGAGAGCCCTCTAAACAGCTATGCTGCAGCACTTTGGAATGATAAAGAAGGTTGGAGACATTTTTAAACTGCCAACGTTTGGTTTCTGCTATTTGAAATGTCAATTAGTTGTTATTGTTGCTTCTAAAGTTTGCTTCATTTGATCTCAATTTCAATTTCCACATTCCTGAAGGGTTCTGAAGGTCTGTTGTGCCATTTCACATCCTTATTTAATATATCTATTTTTTGAAGAAAAAAAAATTGATATCCATTGCTTTAGTAGAATAGAGGTTTTGAACTTTGTAGATATTTTGTTGAATGCATCTTTTAATTATGAGGCCAATGAATATATCTTATGCAGATTACAGGAGAATGATCCACAAACAGTTTTTTGCGGGAGAAGCATTTGAAAGTTGATTGATACAAATTCAAAGCCATACCAATTAGTTTCCAGACCATAGTTGCAATGATATGAAGCAAAATTCTGCACCTTATAAATATGTCCATTTTTTGTGTAATTTGCTTTGATATGTAACCTGGAACTGCGGAAGTTTTCGGAATCTTTTGATGACTTCCTGTATAAAAGATGTAAAAAATTTCATTTCCACAGCCGAAGAGCAAAATAACTCAATAGCACCTTGTGTGAATTTTATTTTCCAGGATGTACGAGTCTTACATCAATACATCCTATTGTTTTAAAACAAATTTTGTATTATTTCTCGTCGACGAAGCACAAGTACAAACACGGATATGAGATATGACATGGATATAAAGACATACCAAACTCAAAAAATTACAGAACATAAATATAACATATATATATATATAATTTTTTTTATTTTGTTCTATTTTTTTTGTCTGACTTTTTTTGTTGTGTTTATGTAATTTTTTCATCTAATTAATTCTTTTTATTTTTTTGTGATCAATTGAAGAATTTTAAAAATAAAATGACCTAATAGCACAAATCCAATTAAATAATTAGGGTTGATTTTAGGCTCATATTGATATTAAAAAAAAAAAAAAACCAATTTTGGTGTTTGCATGGTATTCAAGCCACGGATGCATATGCAACATGTGTCGTGTGGGTATCAGACACCGATATATGTCTAACACATGGACATACCACAAAGGTCGTGTGTTCGCGTCCGTGCTTCTTAGTCTCTCATACTTGGAAGATGATGCTTGGCTTGCAATTGTTTCCCACTAGAACATCTCTGTGTATTTAAAAATAACTTAAAAATAATTTAAATAAGATATTTATAAAATTTAAAATTAGCAGTTTCATTAATTTGCCGATCTTAAATAGGCTTATTTTTTTTCCTGCCGCCCCCCGAGGAGGTGTGTGGAGAAATTGATTTTTTTTTTTTCGTACATCAAAATTGTGAAGATAATAAGGTTTGAACTCAAAACTTTATGCATATTATCCTTCTCTTTCACCATTAACTTAATATTAGCGGCTGAGAAATAGACATACTTTGCTTAAGTGAATTGTATCCATAAGGATGGCTGTATCCTTCGAATGCTTAATTTAAAATTTTCTTAATAAAAAAAATTATGTATAATGGTACATGTTATAATTTACATAATATCCAAAAATTATTTAATAGAGGTGAATGGTTTTAACTTTTAAACTAAAAGGATTTTTAGTGACATTACTTGGGATTTAACATTTTCGTTTACGCTATCTAAGGGCTACTCAATAGATGTAGGTAAGATTTTGAATTACAAAGATTTCTAGGCATATCACCGAGTAGAATTTAACATTTTTATTAATTTAAATAAATATATTTTGTTTGAATCATATAGAAATTACTTTTTGTATAATAATTAATAGTTTGGGTTTGTAAAAAAAATTGTATAATATAATCATTTAATCTTGTAATATTATTTTAAAAATCTCATAAATAAATATAATAACATATGATTAGATGTCGATATAAAAGAGTTTTACATTATTCAATATTGTATCAAAATTGATCTTTATTTTTGTATACATCTTAAATTCTGATTATAATCAATTGTTAATATAAAATACTTCGCAAATAACACCCAAAATGTCACATCTTCTCTAAACATCTCGCAATTTACTCAGAAACAACTTCATAAAAAAGGGCTACTAGTGGGAAGAATTAATCTTTCCTGAACGCGTAGTTATCGTGATTTGCGGATTGATGATCCATAATGGAACCAAAGAGATGATCATCATTCCCCACCACTAAGATGTTTTGCACGACCTAATGATTTTTGTTAGTTTGTCAATTGTCTGTTGCACATTATTGGATGGTTTAATTTATGAAATGGATGAAATTGGCAAATTGCCTGTGCAACCACTAGGAAAGTAGATTAGAATCATATTATTTATACTCGCAATCACATTAGTACAAATATAGATTATGATTATAAAAGTGTGAACCAATCTGCTTCCAAGAATGGTTCCGCATAGAAAATTTGGCTAAACAGTGATGAATTTGGACAACGTTAATAGTAGTTCCCAATGTCTAGAAACGCTTAACAAGGTTCACAATTCAGCAAGACGCGCGCATCACGTGCTAATGAGCACCCACCAACGACCCACGACCCACCCATTACGACAAACATAATAATAATGATCAAGAGACTTGAACTAGAGTTGTGGGGTGTGGGTTGGGAGGCCCGCTCGAGCGAGTTCTGCAAAGTAAGCAGCGTCAACGCTCGGCCAGCCTATAACCCCTCCATAAATTCATGCGCCAATGAGTGAGCGCTGCAAGTGACTCCCACCACTTGCTTTGTTTTCCTTACTCATTAGTTTAAGGCAAATTGTTCAGTAACTTAGCTTCTCATATTTATGCACCTCTTGCTTGGGTTCGGAATGTGCCCTCCATCGATGTGGGACTAAAAACTTCCAACTTTTTATTATTAGAATGAATGGTGGCTACTTGTTGACTCCTGTTAACCATGCATCGGAGACCGTATTATTTGAGCATGGGGTTAAAACTCTTGCTCCAGAAAAACACAAAAAGAAAAACGTGCGGAGCGAATTTAAATGCAATATTTTGTTTTTGTTTTTTGTTTTTATATTGACTAATTCGCAGGGTTGAAAACCAATATCATCATAACCTTTCATTCTCTAAATATCAATATCGTGTTGTCGAGGATAGACTATTTAACAAATTCTTGCTTGAGATAAATAGTTTAGTGTCGCATTTATTATTTTTTTAAATAATTTTCGAATAACCATTCTTCAAAATTAGGAACAAAAATTTTAGTGTTGTTATTAAATGTAAAACCGAGGACAGCTAGATCTTCTCTACAACCCATAACACATTGTAAATCTTTCAAGCAGTGGCATAACAAAGTTCCTTTTGATACGGCAACAAATAGACCAATTTTTATCTCTCTCTCTTTTTTCTTTTTAAGATTCTATATATATATATATATATGTATGGGTTAAGTACACAAGGAAGAGAAACTTTTGAGTTTCATGAAGGTCACAGTTTAAGACAAAATGCACATTAAAATCTTCCTTAACGATACAGACAAAAAATTTCTCTTTACTGTACCACATCTGAAAATGTAACTCATGATGACAGCTGCATTTGGCCGAACTTGTCTGAATTTACAAAAGCTAACAAATCACACATTTTGTGCAGCATCTGTTTGCAACTCTTCTGCACTCTTTGCAGCAGCCAACTTCTCTGCAGCTAACCTTTCTTCCAACGCTCTGGCACCTCTTTCTCTACAAGAAAATAAGGCCAGTCACAGTAGTGAGTTGTTTTATCCAGTATTGTTACTACAAGAATGCTATGGTAGTTATTATTTCTGTTAATTCATGAACAAGAAAAGCTCAAAATGAAAACAATACAGAAAGCTGAAACTCATAACGTTTTCTAACAACTTCACTTTCCTTCTTTTAGCTGAATCATTTACCTGCAAACAATACATTAAAGCCAAAATAGGGGTAAAAAGAAAGAAAATAAAGTTGCAGGACAGCAACTCTTTATTGCTTGTTTATTTGATCGTTATCAATTGTGTCAGAGTAATAAAATTTCAATTTACAGTATGCACAACTAACTAAATTAAAACTAAAGCACAGCAATGTGAAATTACCGTCTCCTAGATGCCTCAATGGGGTCAGAACCTGGCAAAGGTTCAGCTCCCAGGGTGTCTTGTGCACCATTAGAAGCACCGGATCTTCCACAGAGTATTCGATGAAATATTGATGCAATAGGGTCTATAACCGGCCTACAAGGCCGTAAAAATCATAGGTAAGTAAAAGTTGCTAAGACTAAGAAAGACTAAGAAAGACTAAGGAACTTATTATTCATCATAGTTGACGGCAAACTAAAACCATAACTCACCTTAAAAACTCAGGGAAAAATGTAGAGAATGCAAAATCCTCACTTGGGTCACCCTTGTACTTTGTTTCCGGTTTCCTCTGCCAGTACCTAAGGTAAATCCAGCTCATGTATGTTCCAAATATTATAGTTGGAAGATATGTTGTTGCCTCTAGCGTCCAGAAGCTCATAGCAGTAGAACACAGCAAACTGATAGATGGCAACCACTGGACATAAATGGAAGTGGCACCATATTTAGGGCGTCATCTTAAACCTATTATTGCTGAAAAGTAATGAATTAGAAGAAAAGGAACAAGGTAAGAATGTTAAACCTTCATTTTTATCTTGAGGAAAGGAAGCTCTTGATCTGGTATAATTTGCTTGATGCCAACCAAGAAGCCAGATATTACTCCATGAAATCCAGAAAGTGGCATATAACTAAACATTGCAAGAGCATTAAGATCAAAAGAATTGGATCAAGGAGCAGATAGCAAACAGAACGTCTTACATAATTCAACAGAAAGCAAAGGAAAAAAGTAACTTCAAGGCCAAAAGGGGCCAAACAATATTCAGTTCAACTTTTTAATACTTCAAGTAATTTTCAGCTCGACAAATACTGAAACAATGATGTTTGCTAAATGTCGAAGCAAAAGGAGACTAAGTAATCAAGCTTCAAATGGGTCTCTACTGAGCTTCTAAACAGAAAAAAACACAAGGCATGGAAAAGTGGAAAATCTTAACAGGAAGAAAATAAGATAGATAACAGCATGAGCAGACAGAAAAATATCATCTCAGAAAGTATTATTGTAATGGACTTTAAATACTTACAGGTAAGTTTCCTGCCTTGTAATGTAGTATAAGGCAATAGCAGTGATGAAAATACATAGAGAAGTCAGAAAGTTAACTACAAAGACAAACTTTAAGAATTCCCTTGGACCCCATATTGGTTCAAGTAGCTTCCCAATGAACAGGAGACTAATGGTGCTGATCACTACCTATAAAAGAGTTCAAAATCCAATGTAGATTGTGAAGTTTTTCTTAACCCAATGATTTGTTCCAGGATACACAATGAATAAAGTACAGAAACATCGTTTGAAGAAACAGAAAGCGCATACCCCATATGTAGATTGTTCAATGTAACCGGCAGTAATTAGGTTCCAGCCAAATGGGATTGTCCTGCAAAATGAAACCATCAGGAAAATAACTTTCTAATCAAATAAATGTTTAATTGACAGCTGTGTGATACATAAACACTATCTAGAGTCTAGACAATTACGAAACAATTACAGTTTACGAAAGAATAAGCTATGTCATGAATCACACTGCTAAATCAATTATTTTCAGGGTAGAAACTTGACTGTGAGTAAATTGCAGTCCTTTTCTTTTGTTTTTCTGCAAATCTATTCATTTCTTGGCAAATCCTATAGGGGTATCTGGTCTCTGGACTCTTCCAGTGTGTTTTCTTGTGACTCCTTCATGGAGATTCTATCCTAATCACAAAAAAGTTCCTTCTTAGACAAAACCATTTGGAAGTTAAAATCTCCTTCAAAGGCTAACTTTCTTTTTTTTTGTTGTTTTGTTTTTGTGTTTAAGAGAAGAGAGAGGGGGGAGGTACATAACAAGATTAATACACATGAATTGTTGCAGATTCGTAGGCCTCCCATTGATCCTTATCTGAATATGTTTACAGTGTGTAAATCTGGTTCAGATAAAGTATGCGACTTATCTAATTGGGAACAATCATCTTGGCATGGGAACCAAATCTTTTGTCTGCTTTTCTTGTCCCCCTCTATGTGCCCTGTAGTCCTCAAATACATTTGGATTGACCATGCTTTGGATAACAAAAGAAACTAAAGTCTATAAAGTAATTCATATGCTAAGTGAACATTCAGTAGATTAAATTCTATCTATCTATCTATCTATCTATCAACTACTTGTACAATTTCAGCCTTCATATCTGAGGAAAGGTTTCTTTGTCAAATGCAGATGGCTAAGAGAGGACACAACAACAATTATAGTAATAGAGTCTCTCTCTCAAGATTTGAATTGAAGCATGCAAAATTACACAGTGATTTTGGGTCACAGAGAAAAATAAATTCTCCACAAAACCACCAACACGGCAACACCCAAAAGAGAACAAAAAAACGAAAAAACGGAATTCATGAGGCTTCCACAGCACAATCCAAAATATTGAGAATAGCAACCCCATTGTCATTTTTACGAAGAGATTGTTCTCAGAACCGATCAAACAGAGCAATGATGAACCCTGCGCTCCGAAACAGTGGGGATTTGAGTTGAAAGACTGAAACTTGGATGCAGAATGAGGGGAACCCAATTTGGAAAAGATAGCATCGAAATCCTGTTGTTGAGATGAAAGAGAGTGTGTGTAGTGTAGGTACCTGGCGGGAATGAGGGCGAGGTAGGAGATGGCAGAAGGGAAGAAGCGAACCACAATGTGAGCAGCAACCAGCACCACTGCCAGGCCCTTGCAGAGGCGCGTGGACCCTGACAAAGACAACAGGCTCGTTCTCCCCTGTTTGTGTTTGTGTGTGAATAAGGCATTGCAATTGCAATTGGAATTGGTTAGAGAGAGAGAGAGAGAGAGAGAGAGAGAACTGAAAACTGAAAAGAAGAAGAATAGAATGAAGGTAGCAAGCAAGCTCAGTCTGAAGATCTGACTGACTGAGTGATTCTGAAGAGAGAGAGAGAGAGAGAGAGAGAGAGAGAGAGTATACCGACCCCTGGAACTGAAAGCGGTGGGGTGCTCATCGAGAATGAGATTGAATGAAGGAATGTGATGAAGCACAAGAACAAGGAAGAAGAGCGAAGAAAATTAGATTCAGATTGTTTCAGAAACAAAGTCAGAACAAGTGAAGAGAAGACGTATACTGCAAGGTGTTGTCTCTTGTGGGAATGCTACACCCACCCTCCCCGACTTACTTAGTACGTGACATTTCTTTGTTTTATTCATTGGATTCAGTTCTCATGTACTCTCACCATGTAAAATAAGTTTCAATATCACCAATAACCGTACATGTCTAGAAAAAATATCCTAAGATTTTTTTATACAAATCATGGTAATTAATACTTGTCAAATAAAATAAAGTGTTAACTATAATATCTAAATACTCACAATTATATTGCATAATTCTAGATAGAAAATTTAGGATAAGTTTACGCTTGTTTAGCAATTTCCTTTGAGTATTTTTTAATTAAGATGTTTGGTGATAGAAGGTGGAGATGAGAGTCAAATCCATGACCTCCCTTAACTCATCGAAATGTGCAGGAGTACTGCTAGACTCTGGACTCACTTGCAATTCCCATCGAGTATTTAATCATGTAAAAATATATTAGTAAATACTCTTTTTGTCCTTCAATAATTGTCTATTTTAAAAATGTTTAATTAATCCGTCAGTCCCTATAGTTTCACCGAATTTCTAATTGGATCCCTACATTTTAAAAGTTTCCAATTGGATCCCTATATTAAAAAAAAAATTCAATTGAGTCCCTAACCCAATTATCTATTACAAAAACGTCAAAGTTAACAGAAAATTCTTGGTTTTATATATGGCACAACACGTGACAAGCATGTGCCTGCCAAGACTCCATCTCCTTCAATGAGCCATTTCCCCTCTCCCCTCAGATGCCTCAATCCAGATCTGGAAGCCTATCTAGGACTGCAGCCACCAAGCAGAGGTCATGAACGTTGTCTTTGCTGTCTCCTATGGCATTGAGTTCTCTTGTGCCATCAAGCAGAAGCAGGCGGTGTAGTAGGAGCCCGAGCGGCCCAAGTTCATTGTGATGAAGGTCGAGCAGGAGTGCCACAGTCATCTGCGTCGAGGGTGAGAGCGAGGCTACCAAGCTGATCTCCGATGCCACTACGGCCGCCGAGATGGGGTTGATTAAGCTCAGGAGGATTGAGGCCGATTTCCTATTGTTTGTCCCAATCTACAGTTTTTTTTTTCAAACAATGAAAAAGAAGAAAAAAAAGAGAAACTAACATTATTTGGAGTGGTGGTGATAATGGACGATGAATTTGTGTGTTTTGGATTGAAGGATGAGACTCAGATTTTCCTTTTGTTAAACAAGAGGAAAGAAAGTGAGTGTGGCTTCTTCTTGACCTTCCCCTCAAATGTCTGCTTCAATTGCTGAAAACATCATCACTGCCTCATTATTCCATAAAAAGAAGAAGAAGATTGATGGAAAGCACAAGCAAAAGTTGAAGCAGACACAGAAGCATACATATATTGAAAGAGAGAGAGAGTAAGAGAAAGAGGTTCATGATTGTTCGTTGCTCTGTTGTTGTTGTTGTGGATGCGTGGAGAGCTACTTGACAATTTGAGAGAGAGGAAAGAATCACTGGAGCAAGCAACTCACAAAGCCAGAGAAGGGCAATTAGGAAAGTGGAAACCTTGTTCACTGCCTAGGAAATGTGAAATGAAAACCCAGAAATGTGGTAATATTGTTCAGTGCCATGTCAGTCGTTAACTTTCACATTTTTTGTAATAGGTGATGGGGCCAGGGACCCAATTGAATATTTTTTTTATTATAGGGACTCAATTGGAAACTTTTAAAATGTAGGGACCCAATTGAAAATTCGGTGAAACTATAGGGACTGGCGGATTAATTAAACCTTTTAAAAATTTATATTATTTGCAAATAATTGTCTATTTAAAAGTTCCATGCAGTATTTATTATTTCATTCCAATAATAACCATATTAAATATTAGGTGCTTGCTACGATACATTCGATGGTCAACGCCCTTGACATATGGGTGCGCTTTTAGCCACATACATAAATGTGGTTACACAAAATAAAAGATGTAGCTAAACACAATCACAACTCACTGTCTTTGCCCCTCTCTTCCCCTACCTGTCCCAACTCTCACTCACAAGTGTGTCATTGTTGCCGGCTCCGTCATGGCCTCCGACGATGACATTATCCATCTACAACCTCTCCTCCCTCGACTCCCTCCACCACCACTTTGCCACCGTCACCGACCTTTCCTTCTATGCCCCTGCCTCCCATTCCCCCCTAACCCCCTCTCCGCCGGTGCCGACGGATCCCTTTCCCTCTTTGATGCTGATGACTTCGTCCACCTCAAGATCCTCTCTTCTATCCACCGCCACTCCATCAACGACCTCACCCTCCACCCCTCCGACAAGTTCACGCTCTCCATTGGCCGCGACGAGTTCCTCGCCATGGTCAACCTCGTCCACGATTGGAGGAGCTTCTGCTACTGCCTTGGCAAGGAGGCCAGCCTCATGAGGTTCGACTCTATCGCCAAGGACAAGTTCTTCATCGCCATGGAGGGACAAAGTGACCGTGCACGAGGCCGAGGACGCATGATTGTTTTTCGAATTTGATTGCCAGTTACAACTTACTTTGTACTCTACCTTAATGAAATATATAATTATTATTGTAGATTACACAAGCTCCTTAATGTCAAAATCAAAGTGGGAAGCTTTAGAACTACTTTTCTTGGGTGACGGTGTTGAAGATAGGGCAAGCAAAAATAAAGGCTATGATGCCTGCCTTGACATTGATAGGATAAGAGAGTATTTCTCAAAATTAGAGATGAAGTTTTACATGTTGACTGAAAATGACATTAGAAAGACAAATTTAGCACAAACATAAGGTTTTGAGGAGGTTTGCATGCTATATGAGCATACAATTTTTGAAATTTTACTAAATAAGGTTGTCTATGAACTTGTGAGGCTTTGGTTGTTTGATTTGTTGGTCAGGGTTTGAAGTTTGATTATTTGTGTTGGATTTGGCTCACAAAATAGTTGGGATGGAGAGGTTGTTGGGGGAGGGAGAGCTATGGCGGAGGCGAGGGGGAGTGAGGGTGGAAGAAGAGAAGAGGGTAGATATCGTTTAGCCACATTGGTTTTACATTTAACTATATTTTATAAATGTGGTTAAATGCAATTGCATTAATCAGCAATTGTATGTGAGAATCCGCCTAAATGTTATTGATTCGTTAGTAAAAAATGAGAGAGAAGTTGGAGTATATTGAAAAGAAATATGATCAATTTAGTAAATTATTTCTAACTTTTATTTATATTGATGTTTTGCTAATTATTTTCTTAATTTTAATGCACATTTAAAATTGGATAATTATTTAAGGATAAAGGAAGTATATGATTAGTTTCTATCTCCATGATTTTTCAAGTTATATAAATAAAAAGATTTGATTAAATAATAGCATAAAATATGTGCGAAAACTACACTCTTAATATGAATCGACTCACTCTAATAGCTTTTATGTGATACATGCTTCGGGTATATATGTAATAAACAAATTTGCTTTCCATGAGTGTAAGCTTTGGAGTCGAAAATCAAAATCCTGATTGAAAATCTAATCCCCTCTCAAAATTTTAAATATTGGAAGTTGGGAGAAGACATCAATAGATGTAGGTTAAGATGTGATTTGACAAATAATAAACTATAAATATGTATTTAATTCTATGCAACAATTGATATAAATGTATAAGTATTGTTTTAAATGAATTAATTTAAATATATTATCATTTAATTAAATTTTCTTTAATTTATTAATTTTAGAAGTAATAAGGTGAGAGTCAAATTTATTTTACTAATATATTAATATTTGATTAGATAATTATATAATAAAGTTTCATATAATTGATGTATCAAAATTAAACTTATTCTAATTTACTAGTGTGTGAAGTTTATTGGCTGATTTGTTCAGGTCATAATCAGCCTATAAAATAAAAGAGTTAAATTTTTTATTGATAATTTTCAAAGGTAAAACATTAAATAAAAAGAATAGATAATGTACCATTTGAATCAATTAATTGATGGTTAAAACACACAGAACAAATGAAAAATAGGGATGAATTATATGAAAAAATAAAATAAAAACCTCACATTTGGAAATCAAGCTTATAAGGGAAGTAATATAGTAGTTAAGTAATATCATTTCTGTTGCAGTCATTCTGTGGTCGATAATTAATAGTTGAAACAACCAAATCGAGAAGGGGAAAAAAAAAAAGGAAAAATAAAGAAAGGTTTTAGAGGCGACCACGGCCAGCAATGATATGATATGACATTTTTCGTAGGACAATATAACACAATGTGCATTCCTCTAAAAGTATCATTCAATTACTTTCTCACGTTCAAATCTTATTCCCTTCTTTTAATCGTTTGTTATATCCTCATCTCATCTCATATTCTACTAATCCTTTCCATGTGTCTATAGTCTATACCGAAAAAAAAAAAAAATCCTTTCCATGTGTTAATTGCTTTCCATATCAACGGGTAGTTTTCTAGATAAAGGCACATCAACTTTAGGACAAGCACTCTCAAGTTTCATAATTAGAGAAAGAATTTAATTTTCACATTGCGAATGTAAAAATATTTTATAGAGATATCAAAATCATGTGTTATCACATCATTACAAAATTTTTTTATAAAATTATTTTATATTAACAATGTATTAAAATTAATCTATTACAAAAATACTAGGCTGCAAACCAGATCTTTGGCAGTTAAAACAAATGAGTTATTTATGCATTGACATCAATAGTTTGTACAGCCTCTCATATTATATTTTTACATGACATTTTATATAGTCCCTCACCGCTAGTTCTCTTCATACATGTATGTCATTTGGATCCCACCTCTCAAATCAATAATTCGATGTCACACATGACAAAATCACATAAAAATTTAACATGAAAAAAAAATGATTCCCGTCAATGCTATGCTACAACCCTGGTGGACAAATAAGCATCCAGCTCTATAATTTGGACTTCCACTTCTAGTTTAAGAACAATCTGAAAAGGGGAAATCGCATAAAAATATAACAATGACATGATGCAATCATACTATCTTAACTAACGCCTTATTTAATCTAATCAAGTATCACTTTGATCCATGAAATTGTATGCGTAATTTATGCTAATTCTTAAAATTAAGAAAGATCAATTTAGTCTATGAAATTACAAAATTGACTCAACTTAGTCATTTTGATGATTCAAGTTATTCCATGAAAATAATTCTACATAGACTAATTTAATCATTTTTTGCAATTTCAGGAATTAAATTAATACTTCTTTAATTTCAAAGATTAAAATAAATCACATATATAATTTCATGTATCAAAATAAATATTTACTCTAAACCAAACACAACCCTCATCGTTAATTATTTTCTTAAAATAGCTATCGCATCTTATTACTCCATACAATCAAAATTGCTTACTATTTCAAACCTCTTCGGTGAGTTAGTTTAGAGGAGTTTTTGAAAGGAAAAACACGGTTTCTTTTATATTTTGCACCACATATGTCCGTCCATATTTTACCATTGCTAAACCATCAGCAAATTTGTACCAATAAATCTATGTCTCAACATTACATGCATAAATTAATCTTCTAAAACATAATAAACACTTAAGTTGTTTTATAACAAGAGAAATTATTTGCTCTATTCCATTTATTAGTTGACATATCAACTATCACATTAAAAATGCAAGGAAATTGGAAAACAGCAATAGCCCAAAAAACTAATGTGTTAACTAATAAATGAAGTAGATCAAATATTTTCTCTTGCTCTCGAAACACTAAAAAAATTTTCCTGAAGCAATCGGTCTTTGTTTTTAGAACATTTAGAAACATCAAACTCTTCCAAAGCATATCAGCTAGCATAATATCATTAATCCGACTACTGTTGACTTTGGAAATAAATTAGTGCCTGTAACTATCAACTAACGACTGATACATGAAACATTAGGAATCAAAGGAAATTTTACTATGCAAAAAGCACTTCATACTTTACATGAGACTGTACAAACTTGTAGGTTATCTAGATCTGGACTATAGCAGCATAAATCCAGAGGGTACAGGTCTTTCCCCTTACATGAAAAGTAATTGTAACTACAATGCAATCCTATGCTTGTATTTCACAGGCCTATCACCAAATTGGCCCCAAAGCTAAAACATATACAAAAATACAATTGCTTCCGTTAGCAGTGAATAGATGAACTTTCACTTTCTTGTTAATTGTTATCCATGTACAAAAACCTTCTACTTCTATTTCCTTGTAAGTAGTTGGATAAGAATGCTATCTTTAAGTAGACAAAACTAATGTTCAAACAAAAATATCATGCACTGACTGCATATTTCTTAGGAGCATCGAATAATGGGACCAAGTAAGCTTCAGACAGGGAAATAATAAGCCGGTGGCATGCCAAAGTTGAAGCTGTGATAATTATAACCATGGAAGCCCAGCAGAAGCGCAGCATCAACATTTTATCACTACTTGCAGATTTTAGAATCTTGGAGAATATCACCCTAAGTCGTCGATCTCTAAAGATGGAATTATAATCATATGCAGGCACCTGGGAATATTTAGCCACTGCAATTCCTTGTCCAAACAATTTAATCATCCATTGGCACATCATGTCAGCTATGATCTTGCAAAGTTGTTCGCGGAAAAACTTTCCCTCCTTTGAGAGCATCGCTTTGATTAATGAAGCTCCATCCTGTTCATTCTATGCAAAGTAAGTTTCTTATGAAAAATACTATATCAACCAAGTAAAGAAAACTTTCAAGCACGAGTATATTCCACTTTCATTTCAGATTAACAAAATACAAAAGTACCCAACTAATAGTTCAAGACTTGGTGCAAAAAAAAAAAAAAAAAGCTATAGATTAGTGCAACAAATATAGCAATCTGAGAGCTAATTAACTTATAGGTAAAATAAAAGTTTATCACAGAGATAATCTACTAGAAGCTGGGGCAACCTGGCCAGCTCTGGTAAAATGGCAACAAACTGAACCTAACTCAAACCACTTACACATAAAAATATCAAAGCAAGTAAACCAACCATGCACCTGTTAGGATGTTTCTAGTTATGAAAAGGCAATTTCAACATAAGAAACAACCAGCATTTATACAACAAAGGAAAAATTCTTTAGTTGCCACTGCCTAACAGATCATCTATTAGGCACTCCATTCAACTGTTGACATGAATAAATAACACATTCTTGGTGATTAATGCAATTTTTATTGTGAGCCACACCACACCACCTTACACATGTTTGACATTGAATAGAGCATCCGTTGTAGGCAGTGTCTAACCAAGAATTACTCCACAACCAAGACAGGAATGGGGACAAAATCTTGAAGAACATAAAACAAACAGGAAAAACAGCTTATAGAAACTTACAGCAGTCATTACAAGTCTTCTGAGAACGACCCCATCTTTGGATGGTAAAAGTCTCAAGACCAAGTATGCTACGTCAAACGTATTGGTGGGCTTACTTGATAAATGATCATGGGAAGTCCCACTAGTTAATGCTACTTGCTGCAAGGCTTTCCTGGCAAGATATCAGAAGTATGAGATACTATAATTACAGCAGGAAAAGATCCAAAAAATACAAAAAAACAGGGGAATTCCAAACAAGGAACTCATCTGAAAATATTTACAATAAAGGAAAAATAACTAATTGAAATGGTCATGGTGCGTAATATATCGGCTTAAAGGAACGAGTGGGAGAACACCACTCCTAATAGCAACATGCAGCTCTTTCATCTTTAGATTTCTAAAGTAAAGAGGAAAAGGACACAGGAACCACAAAAGAGCCTCAGATGCACGCCATTTTGACTTACCTAGTTGCCCCTACCCTCAAGAATAGGGAAAGCCTTTGCCACTGGAACTCCTTCCTTCTGTTTAGAAGCACCTGAACGTGAGAAAAATAAAGTGAAAAAAAAAGAGGGACCGAAATTTGATATCTAAGATAGCAATTTAATTTTAAGGGTCAGGTAACCTTGATACTATAAGATATATTTACAAGAAACTGCATTGAGTGCACATGAAGGTAGTGGTTACAAAAAAAATCCAGCTACATAAGTAAGTATGTAAACGACTATGAATGGTTTGATGAGACACGTCAAACCAAAAACAAAACCAACTAATTTTCTTCTCAATTTTTTTTGGAGGAAAAGGGCGCAAGATCTATTCTCTGGACATTAACATAAGCAAACAACTGCAAACACATCGTAACATATCACAGTTTTGTGGACTATTGCAACAGAGCTCATTGTTCAAGGGCTTGTAATACCGAATGTAGTATATTTCTTGTTTCAGCAGAGTTTTCTGTGAGAAGTTTCCGGGCGACATAAGGGTAAGCAGCTTCAAAAGTTTTAAAGTTGCTGTCAGCAGCTATGGCCAAACCTGAAATTGTTTCAAAGCAAAATATATAAGTTGCGGATGATGAAATGAAAATATTAAAAAATCAGAATAAGTATTTCAAATTACTACATTTTAAAGCATGCATGATGAAGAGAACTTCCCAATGCAATAACATACAAGCATCCAAGAAGTAGTTTACATGTGGTATTGACAATTTACCTTCCAAGGAAGCTAGGGATCGTAAGACAAGTGTATAATATGGCGGCATTCGGAAATGATACTTGAGTGCTACAGACCAAATCTTTCCCAGAACCTAGAGGAAATTTATTGAAAAGTTCACTAACTGTAGAAAGATAGCTTACAAAAGCCAAAAAACAATAAATTTAGAAAGGCAAGTACAAACTCAGGTCTTCTAGAAAGAAACTATTACTTTTCCTAGATATAAATTCTCAGAAAAATACAATTTAAATGTATGTGATAGTAAGTGCTAGGACTAGTTTCCCATTTATTTAGCACTAATTAACCAAAATCAGTAAGAACGGTAATCAATTTCAAAGAGGGGTTAATAAATAATTATAGATTAATTGCTTAATCACTCATAGTAATTTTTCCTTAATTAGTTTCCTTATTCCTAACGGGCAATAAGTTTGTAAAGACTTCCTTTATTGAACTCATCTATACTATTTAATGATTTCAAGATCATTAAAAAAAAAAATCAATGTTTAATGCTCATAAGAATGTACCCACTTTATTGTTTTATTAGTGACCTGCTGGTATTGCACATTTTTCTAACTTAATGGTGAGTCCTTCCACCAATCAAAATCTATATAAAGGACCAAAGATTCTTCTACCCAAAAAAAAAAAAAAAAAAAAGAAAAAGGGAAAAAAACTGTCCCAGTATGAATGCCTTCACATAAATTCAATCACTACTTAATAATTGTTAAAGACGACCCTCACCCTGCTGAACTTCACATTAGGAATTCCTTCTTTAAATTCTACTTCTCCCAAGGCTTGTTCCAATTCCTGAAAATATACAGATTTAGAAAGTCAGTTGCATGAACATAAGTTTCAAAAGGATAACTGTTTGTAGTTTTGTATGAGAACATTATTCTTATTTTGGTTCAAATATTTGAAGGCAAAATGATTAAATCCTGAGATACAATTATTATACCAAGGTAACAAGTCGGATATTTGTCCCTGGCCGCACAACATCCATATCAATCAGAGAACGGACAAGGGATGCCCAGTCACCATTTACTATATGAACTATTGAAGCCAGCATAGCAAACTGGTGCCTTTTTTCCATTTGACAAAGCAAACCAAAATCCAGAAACCTATAACAAAGATAAATGGAAGTAAACAAAATCTTTAAATTATTTTGATAAAGGAAAACCACAATTCATTCAGATTGGATAAGGAAAGGAAAAATACCCTATTTGTCCTGAGGGAGTGTAACGCAAGTTGCCAGGATGTGGATCAGCATGTAATAAGCCAGTTTCAAGGAGTTGCACCAACGTTGATTCAACACCTTTGTTAACCTGAATTAATCATTGTGTGACAGAAGTAAACATTCATTGAACATGAAGCTTTCATAATAGTGAAGTAATCAGAGTCCCAGACACCAAACAGAGCAAGGATTTAGTAGGACAGTAATTCATAACTGACAAACAATTTTCAGTTGAGTAATAAGAAGGCCAAATAAGCTAATGGAAGACTGATGAAGAAATTTCACCAGTACCTCAATCGAGAGCAGGTATTTATTTTATAATTGGAATTCATAGGTATTAGAAGGCCAAAGGTTCCCCTTTTACTCACTCGCATGTTTCTTGTAATTCTAGTGGGAAAATATTGATTATCTTCAATTATATGATAGGATCCAATCATAAGCCAACAACTAGGATATTATCCAATTGCAAGATATACCCAAAAAACGGGGAAAAAAAGAAAAAGAAAAAGAAAATCACAATGTTGAGATAAAAATGGATAATTGCATTTGTGTTTACATACCAGGTCAAGAAGACGTCTTTTTGCATCTACTTTCTGCCTTTCTGAATACGCAGAGACCTTTCCAACAGAGGTTCCAGCAGATACAGAGAGCAAATCTGTTGGACTTTCACCAACCATCCACTCCATGGTCAGAACTCTCTTTCGACTTAAATGTCGAAATACTTTTGGCACATGCATGAAAGTAAAGGGAGAGTGAACTTCCTGAATTTAGCAACAACAAATCAGTTAAAAAGAGTAAAACATTTACCACTGTTATTAGAAACCAATACGACCTAGATTTACATTTATCATGTATGTGGAAAGTTACGACCCTAATGAAAAGATTTCACCAATACTCTAAATTGTCGAGTTTCTAGAACTCCCAATATGCAAACCTAATTAAACTACAATTGATTTGTCATTCATTACCAGAAACTTTGAAGCATTTGCAGCCTCTAAAGTGTAATCCAATTCACCAACAAATCCTTTCCCAAGCTCATCAGCATATAAGCGAGGGTCGCTCTTTCTCTTGGCAATCTTTTGCAGCAGCCCTAACTGAAGTCATTAATATACTCACTCAGTTAAGAATTTAATGCCGGACAGAGCTATACAGGTAAATAGCCGATAGAGGTCAACAATAGTCAATACTCAATACAAACCCCAAGGCGAAGGATGTAGATATCCCGCACTACCACATGATGCAAATCAGGACGCTGAACTTTTACAGCAACATTAATACCATCAGTAGTACGAGCAAAGTAAACCTATAGGATGCAAATAAATAAATGAATAAGACATAATCACCACACCGATGCTTCTTAATAAATGCAGCCAATGCATTCACGATCCACACTAATAATATCTAACTGTGTGTGGCATTCCCAGACCATAGCAAAAGGTACCTGACCAAATGATGCAGCAGCTATAGGTTCCTCAGAAATGTAACTGAAGAATGATTCCACAGGAGAACCAAATTCTTCCTCAATAATTTTCATAGCAACATTCCTTGGAAAAGGCGGGATTTGCTCATGCAGTTCAGACAATGCCTGCAAGAAGTAAGCAATTGAAAAATATAGGCATAGTTGCCAGGCTGTCATTCAAACTGTTGATAGCATTACAATAATGATGAAAAGGCAAGATGTTATAAATGATTTCTGGAAAAAGGAAAAAAAAAAAAAAGATTGAGTTCATGTTATATTTAGCAGCTTATGGTATATTTTTGTTTCATCAAAACAGAAAAAGATGCCACAAGAGAGAAACATAAATACCTTTTCATGAAATTTAGTATCAGCGCTAAGTAAAAGCTCAATCACTAATATTTATTATCCTCATCTGACAAGACAGTATGATTGCCCATAACCAATAATTAACCCTATCTTTAAAAGTTCATTGCAAGAAAGAAATGTTCACCAAAAAGAAAATAGAAACACGGCTATAGTTTTAAATCTAACCTTGGACATCTCAACACCAATGATATCTGGCCTCGTGGAAAGGGATTGACCAACTGCATCACCAATCAAATGAATGTAACAAGGAATTTGGTAATCTTGTGACTACCCGTAGGCACTACAAAAATCATATTAAGCATAAAAATGAAATGACAAAGAGAATTCAACTTAACAACTATACTAAGATGTCAAATAGATATAATTCCACACCTTTTATAAAGGTTGGGCCAAGATTAAGCATCGTTTCCTTTAATACCAGCCCAAAATTATATTGAGATGTTTTATCATCGAACTCTTCTTCTGGATTTCGTTGTAGAAACTTTCTAAACCCTGAAGTTCTAATCTTGATCACAGCCAAGGCAAAGGATGAAAATACCTTGCAACATGAAATATAAGTCACTAAGGATAAACTTCAAGAAAGAGTCAAGTGAGCATCTTGTCACCAATTTCAAACCCATTGAAATAAACATCTAATACAGGCTCAATTTAGCTACTATGGAAAGTCCAGTATGAAAAATTTATGTGACATAACATTGGGCACACCTTTAGCATGTCTCCCTGAATCTAGATAAAAGCAAAACTCAATAAAACAACAATTTGAGATATCAAAAGTCAGGGAAATTTCCACAATCTAACCTAATGAAATATGTTTTTATTCAAATGGTCAATCCAACTACCTCAAGAACACGAAGGGTGACCACATGAGGCCTGACAATGAAATAGCGAGCAACATCTTGAGGGTCGTAAACTTCGGGAAGTGGCTTAGACCACATCTTAGACAAATAATAGAAGTAACCAGCATATGCTTCCAAGGCCTTGAGATCAGACATCAGCAAATCCACTCCAGTCAATCCTGGTAAACAATGAGACATCAAATCAATACACCATTACACTATACAGTACAGAACGAATTAGCAAATAGCATGCAGTTCAAAATACAGAACCCTTAGCTAGGAGTGGAAGTAAGCCGAAGAAAATCAAGCTTGGCAAAGCTCAGACTCGGCTTGATGATAATATACTCAGTTGAAGGTCGGTCTTGGTAAGAAGTGAACATGATTGATTTCCATAACCGAATCACTGAGCTCATATCAAAGTCTCACAAGCAGCTCAAACTTGGTAAACTCGCTCACTTTAAATATAAATTATGCATCATAGGCTTAAAAAATGACACTAATAATAATAATAGTAACAACGTCATACTATCATCGAATCTAATTGAAATAGATCACTAGCTGAGTTAATTCACTAACAACTTTACCCTATGATGAGCAGGTGCGTATATTATCATTTATCAGATACTTTATCCATTCTTCTAGATACTCCTAATTATATCTCACGTGCTTTTAATTTGATTTATATTGTATCTCCGCCTCATACTTGTGTCGTACCATATACTCGTATGCTACATATGCTCTACCACCAACATTTCAACCACAGAAAAAACCAATAAGCACTTCAGAAAACCCATTTCCACATCGAATTAGGCAAATATAAGCACACCCCACATGCAAAAGAATCATTTATTATTATTATTATTACCTGGGTACCAAGGCTGAGGCCATGAAGGAGCAGAGAAGGGAGGAGCAGAAGGGTCCTCGAGGTCGCGAAGCCACACAAGATCATCGATTTTCTTGGCAACTTGGGGAATGCGCAAAGCCTCGTTGGCCCAAGCAACACCGCTATCGATCCCTCTCTTGATGAACTCCACGTCCTTCCGAACAACCTGAGCCAAATGGCCGAAATTCCCAAAAGCCCCCTGCTTCTTCTTGTTCTTGTTGTTGCCGCCTTGACGGCCCCTCGACGACGCCATTGAAGTGGTGGGGAGGAGGGCGGAGATAGTCGGCGGCGGTGGCGCAATAAGCGTGGCCATGGAAGCGGGAGAAGAAGAGTTTCAGAAGGTGAATCGACGAGTGTGGAAACGTTGCTATTGCATGTTATGTGATAATGGCTGTTATAGGCGGTGGTGATGTTTTGTGAGGGAAAATGGGGAACCAGAGAGAGAGAGAGATTGGGACTACTCTAGTGACTAGTGTTGTTAATGTTAGGTACAGAGTGAGTCCCAGGATGTAATGCTTGTGCAGTTGAGGTGTCCTACGTGTGCGTAAAGCGTGCACTGCAGATATGATCCACAACTTTGGATTTCCGATGCCTTTTTTTGTTTCGTTGGTCCATAATCTACACCCTTTTTTTTATTTATCTTACTTATTATCTAATTTTTATTTCACTAAATATCTGATCTGATCCATGTATTAAAAAAATAATTAGACCTTATACATGTATTCATATAATTAAAAAATAAATTTAATTGAAATGAGTTAGGTGAAAAAAATTCTATATATTATTTTTGAATTATAAATAATATATTAATAAATATAATTAATTTTTACCATTTAAAAAGTCATATAAAATATCATATAAAATAAGAGATTTAATTTTATAACTTTTACACTATCAATATATTATCATTAAATTCTTAAAAAAAGTGTATAAAACTATAGGGAGGGATATATTTTTTGTTTTTTTTTTTTTGGGAAATATGAGGTGGCAATTTGGTGGTTTCAAGAGATTAATTGTTCCCTAAAGAGACCAACTTGGTTATTTGGTATTTTTATTTTCTTCTAACTGTAAAACTTGTGTCAGGAAGTTTAGCTGTTAAAATATCAAAATATTAACCAATTGAGCTTTGGCAGCCATTAATCAACACAATCCACGCGACTTCATGAGATTAATTTGGTGGTCTTCATGGAATGCTCAGTTGGGTCTTCCGGATTGTGGAACCTACCCAGTTTTCAGTTTTTGTCACCACCCATTTTCCAAGTTCAAATCTTTTCACTTCAATCACCCAGAAACACCTTCAGCAGCTTCAAATCTCTCTTCGATTCTTCACGTAGTGCTGCTGCCACACAGGGTGCCGCAGAATTGCACCAACACACAAGTAGTTCTGCTCTTGAAAGGTCATGGACGGTACGCACAAGAGAACTTAGTGGTAGAAAGCATGGTTCAGTGCCTCAAAGGGAGAGTAATATTGAGGAGGAACCATTGAGTGGGGATGGCAAGGAGAGGCTTAAACTGTATACTTCTTTGTTGGGTGATTGTGCTTTGAGAGAGGCTGTAAATGAGGGAAGGGCCATTCATGCAAACCAGATAAAAAATGGGGTGGCCCCAGATTCTCACTTTTGGGTTTCACTGATCTGTTTGTATGCAAAATGTGGCTACTCCAGTTATGCACGCCAGGTACTTGATGAAATGCCTGAACAAGATGTTGTGTCGTGGACTGCATTAATCCAAGGTTTTGTTGCTCAGGGCTATGGTCGGGAGGGTATTGATTTGTTTTGTGAGATGAAAAAGAAAGGGATAAGGCCAAATGAATTCACAGTTGCTACTTGCTTGAAAGCTTGTTCTATGTGCTTGGATATTAGTTTCGGGAAACAGGTTCAGGTGGATGCGATTAAGGAGGGCTTGTTATCAGATGCGTTTGTTGGGTCTGCTCTAGTTAATCTGTATGCAAAATGTGGTAAAATGGACCTTGCTGATAAGGTGTTCTTTTGCATGCCTGAGCAGAATGAAGTATTGTGGAATGTGTTGATTAATGGCCATGCTCAAGTGGGTAATGGGAAAGGATCCTTTAGATTGTTTTGCAAAATGTTAAATTGTGGAGTAGCATTCAGCAAATTTACATTGTCCAGTGTTCTTAAGGGTTGTGCGAATTCAGGAGACTTGAGAGGTGGCCAACTTGTGCATTGTTTGACAATCAAAAGTGGTTGTGAATTAGATAAATTCTTGGGTTCCAGTCTTATAGATATGTACTCTAAGTGTGACTTGGTAGGTGATGCACTGAAACTTTTTCGTATGATCCCACACCATGATGTAGTTTCCTGGAGTGCAATGATCGCTTGCCTTGATCAGCAAGGTCATGGCAAAGAAGCAGTTAAGCTATTTTACTTGATGAGACATGCTGGCGTTAAACCAAACCAATTTACATTTTCAAGTGTTATTAGTGCTGCCACTGAATTGAATGACTTGAATTATGGCGAAGGTATCCATGCTTGTACTTTGAAATATGGATTTGAATCAGATGTCTCAGTGAGTAATGTCCTTATCAGGATGTACATGAAAAATGGTTGTGTGGATGATGGTTCTCGAGTATTTGATGCAATGACAGAACCAGATCTTGTGTCTTGGAATACTCTCTTGTCAGGATTTCATGATTATGATTTCAGTGAATCAGGACCTAGTATTTTCTATCAGATGCTTGTCGAAGGTTTTAGGCCCAACATGTATACATTTATCAGTGTTTTAAGGTCTTGTTCTAGCCTCTTAGACATAAACTTTGGAAAGCAAGTTCATGCTCAAATTATGAAAAATAATCTTGATGGAAATGAATATGTTGGGACAGCCCTTTTGGACTTGTATGCCAAATGTAGGTATATGGAGGAATCATATACAGTTTTTGCTAGGTTGATCAGTCGAGATGTCTTCACATGGACAGTAATGATAACTGGCTATGCCCAAACTGACCAAGAAGAGAAGGCTATCAAATTCTTCAATTCAATGCGGCAAGAAGGAGTAAAGCCTAATGAGTTCACTGTTGCTGGCTGTTTGAATGGCTGTTCCCAGATAACTGCAACTGAAAGTGGAAGGCAGCTTCACTCTATGGCGATTAAGAGTGGACTTCTTCCTGACATGTATGTTTCCAGCGCACTTGTTGATATGTATGCAAAATGTGGCTGCATAGAAGATGCTGAGACTATTTTCAAGGCACTAGCTAGGCGTGATACAGTCCTGTGGAACACTATGATATGTGGATTCTCTCTGCACGGTCAGCGTGATAAGGCTCTAGAGACCTTTCAGGCAATGAAAGATGATGGGAATGTACCAGATGAAGTTACCTTTATAGGTGTCCTTTCTGCATGTAGCCACATGGGTCTTGTTGAAGAAGGGAAACAACTCTTCAACTCCATGAGCAGCGTCTATGGCATAACTCCTAGAGATGAGCATTACGCTTGTATGGTTGACATTCTCAGCCGCGCTGGAAGATTTGTGGAGGTTGAAACCTTTATTGAAGAGATGAAGCTAACATCTAATGCCTTGATCTGGGAGACAGTTCTAGGTGCTTGTGCAAAGCATGGGAATGTTAAATATGGTGAAAGAGCTGCAGAAAAGCTCTTTGAAATTAAACATGAGTCAGATTCAACTTACATATTACTTTCTAATATCTTTGCTAGCAAAGGGAGGTGGGCTGAGGTTAAAAGGGTAAGGAGCTTGATGTCTAGCCATGGTGTGAAAAAGGAACCTGGATGTAGCTGGGTTGAAGATAACAATGAAGTGCATGTCTTTGTGTCTGATGATGCACATCCAAACATCCGGGAAATCCATTTGAAATTGGAGGAGCTTGGTCAAAAACTCAGATTGGTGGGTTATGTCCCACAAATTGAACATGTTCTTCATGATGTTCCAGAAAAAGAGAAAAGGGAACACCTTAATCACCATAGTGAAAAGTTGGCTGTTGCCTTTGCCCTTTTGAGCAGTAACCACATGAAAAGAATCCATATTTTTAAAAACTTGAGAATCTGTAGTGATTGCCACAATTTTGTGAAGCTTGTATCGAAGATCACAAGTCGAGAGATAGTTGTTCGTGACACTAATCGATTCCACATCTTCAAGGATGGATCTTGCTCCTGTCAGGATTATTGGTGATTCAAGAAACTAGTCTACTGAACTTGTTTTCAGGGAGCACTCTGCTTTGTAAAGAACTAATTGTGCACCTCCATATGTCATTTGCACAGCCACAAAAGCATCTTTAGTCATACTCATGCCAAACTCACAAATGAAGATAATGATTAAGCATTATAACATAAGGAGGTTTGTTTGCACTGTTGATGGCCCGAGTTTACATTTAATTTTAATTATATATCACATTTTTTATGATACTGTATATATGCATGTCTAGCCCTTGTTTAGCTGCCCAATACATCAGAAAAGGGTTCTGTTATCGACAACTAAGAAAGAAAAGTGCTTTGTGTCAATTATAAATAATGTTCTATTCTAATTTCTAGATTGGTTTTTAATCTGTCTTCCGGCTTGCTATTATTTCATAATCTTAAAAAACAGAGGTCTTCTCTGGAAGATGGAACTTCAGGGGCAAGTGGATGGAATGCACCTCCCTTCTCAAAGGCATATTATTCAGGTTTAGCATCTAAACTTAATTTAGTTTTGTACAAAGGAATGAAATCATGCTTAGTGAGCATTGGTCAGGAAAGGTCTCATCTGAGACAAATATTAAGCAATGGATTCTGAATCAAGATAACAAAGTATTAGTCTTCCACACCTGCTATAAGGTTTAAACTTTGCTTCTGTAAATTTATTATTATTATTATTTTCTACTATTCCTACACTTGTATTTGCAGTATATTCCTATGTTACAGTCCTCAGGTATAAGTTTCCTTGATAGCGTGATTAAACTGTCCACATTGGTATAGGTCTTTCATATTTCTATGCTTGTGCCTTCGCAATAAGTATTGTGAGAAATTTAAATGGAAACAATAATACTTTTTATCCAAAAGGTGGTGAATTTTTCTTAATTCTAGCATCAAGGGTCGGAATTCTGTGAGCAAGACTAGTACTTTTCAATTTTCATTATTGAAGCCTACAATAAAGGAATTCAACACAATCATGACTTTTTCCCCCCCATGGCTCATCATGCTATGCTTTTGCCAATCCTATCCACCTCAAACAAAACAGTATGGCAACTTACATCGCATAAGAAAGTGAACTACAAAACAGAAAACTACCAAGGTTCTATTTTGTAGTGAGTACTCCAAGCATCAATGGTAGCATCAAGAGGAAGAGCGTAGTCATTACCCGTGAACGGCAAATGCATGAGGATGCAGAAGCTTCAGCTGCTATGGCATTCATGTGAATAGAGTTAGTGCAGCACATTTGTCGAACTATGATTTCTTTAATCATTTGTTTACTCCAAATAGATGATGAAATTATAGTTCACCTGAAGCTTTATCTTGTGTAGATGAGGTGACTTGGGCTTCTGGGGCATTTAATTTTTGTATCATCTGTGAGATTGAAGCTGATTTTCCCAGATATAGCCTTGTGACCTTTCTAATCATGGCTAATCCTTGGGTACTGCAATAAAGAGTTGAAATATTTCTAGTAGTGCTATTCTACTGAATACAATTTCCATTTTGATTTTCAGAAATAAAAATCTTATAAATTCTTACTTTTAACTCAAGTATACACATCACATGGCATGGTAAATCTAAATTGAAGTGATGCCAGAAAAGAATTGTTAATGATCAATTTGAAAAAATGGTTTTCAGTTTTCATTTTTGTCTTCGATCTGTTTTCTGTTTCTAGGATTTATGGAAAAAAAATTATGAAAACTGTAAATGAAAATTAAAAATTAGATTTTATAGTTTTCATCCTTTTCTTTATAAAATCTAGAAAAATAAGGAATTTACTAAAAATGAAAATTAAAAATTATTTTCTGAAAAAAAAAAATGCACCCTAAGTTTGTCTAAATTCTAAAAGGACATTGCCATTCTATACTATAACATTACAAAACCTGCTATAGACTCGAAAAAAGGCGATCAAAAGAAATTTCCATGCCAAGATATCCTATTTTACCTGGGACTAAATAGGTGGCTGCGAACATCTTTTGGTGCATAAAGATCTTCCACCAAACTAGTATTTGTCAATGTTTCTAAAACATGCATTCTTTTCTCGTTGGGCATCGAGTTATGTGCCATAATCACATTTGCAGGAACAGCTCCAAATCTGATCAAGGGTGTATTGGTGGTTACTATGATGAAAGTGAGGATCTATAAGCAACTTATCAATTGTTAGAACTTACGAACAATCTCCAGGATAACCATTGATTTCTCTGCAGCCACCTTGAGGACAAAGATACCTGCAGTTAAATCAAGTTATTCATTCAGTTAAGGGTTGCTTTATGCATGACATAGGAGATTCTTAAATACCTGTTTGCTTTTGAAAAACATATTTCAATTTTCATTTGCTGTTGTTAGTCTGTTTCTTGTTTACTGTTTCTTGTTTTCGAGATTTTATAAAGAAAAAAAATGAAAACTAGAAATCAAAATTAAAAACTGAATTTTGTAATTTTTACTATTTTCTTTATAAAATCTTGAAAACAAAAAATAAAAATTGAAAGTAATTTTCTGAAATGACCCTTACTTACATGAAGTCCCTAATAGATTTTGTTGACCATAATTGGCTATGAGGCCCCTCCATAGAATAGAGCAATGCAGTATCACCCTCAACAAAAGCAATGTCTCCCAATTCCTCAAGAAGGCACCTAAAAGCTCCTGAGTCACCAGAGTACAGACCAATTTCAGGGCAAGTCCCATTCTCTTTGCTGCACCCATTACATGTATCATAACCTTCAAACTCTGAAGGAGCACAGACACCTGAGAAAAATCTAGCTGCAATTTCTCTGTCATTCAGCTTTTCATTGTCAAAGAACTTTTTAATATAGCTGATGGGGTAGTTCCATCCTGCTGCTGTGGAGTAACCTCCATGGCAGGACTTGTGGCCTTTGAAGTCCATTAAGCTTATCTTTTCATTGTTCTCACATGCCCTTCTGTTCACAACTGCAACAGCTTCATAGCTTTTGGAATGGTCATGATAGATCTCATTGGCTATTGCTTTCATTGAATGGTTGATGAATGCATTATAAGCAAGGCCTGCTTCTAGGTTCACCAAATCTGCTTCTCCTTTCTTAATTGACTCAAAACAATCTTGGGCTTTGTCTCTTTGTACGCTACAATGTTAAGAAAGAAAGTAACTAAGAATCATATAACTATACTACCGAATTGTTATTGCACTGGTTAATTGCTTAATCTTCAACAAGAAGAAATTAAAAGGATTTTTTACGGTTCCTGCTACTTAAAATATCAATAAAAAGTTGTATTTATCTTGTTTAAGTATGACAATGCATTTAGAGAAATACACTTTTGCTAAGTGTTAGTCTAAGATAGAGAGACTAAGATCTGTAATTGTATACCTGACAGACTAACGTGTTTGCAATAATTTTTAACTAATTCAGCAATAGAAAAAAAAATGAAAGTGTTTTAAATTAAAAAATATTTATGTTCAATAGTAATAACTTGTTGGCTCTTTTTCTTTTACATATAGAATTTGGGTGGTGCATTTACATCAATACGGTATTTTAGAAAAAATTTGCACAATATGGTGTTTTCAGTCTAGAATCCACTAAAGGCAGATTCAACACTGAATTCGTCAAAATCAGATTCAATAAAAAAACATTTTTGTACTGAATTCGCAGCAAATTCAATATAAAAAATATTATTTTATTAAATCAGGCAGATTCAATTAAATAATATTAACACAACATTTTCCACCAAAGTCAAACTTAGAATCCGCCAAAGGTAGATTCAGTGTAAAATAAAAATAACATAGAATCTACCATTGACAAATTTCAAAACACCATATTCAAATAAATTTACCCATTTTATTATATTAGTGTAAATCACCTATAAAAACACCATATACAAATTTTTTTTCCTAACTTGGTCACATAACTCTTTTATAATTTCTATAATAAAGAGATTGATTTAATACCCTTAGTTTTGCATTATCAATCTAGTCACATGTTTTCATTTATATAACTTTTAAATAGTAGACACTTAACTAAAGCTTTTTATTAATATGGTAATTTATAATTGAATATTAATATAAAAAAATTAGCTTTTTATTCTCATAATGCATAAAAATTAAATAATAATAATAATTAAAAAGTACAATTGATTTTCACAGCGAATAGAAGCTACCATTTCCACGCGGCCCCAGTTAATTGGTTGATTACACTAACAAGGAACTGACAATCTTCCGCTTCGTCCCTCACCGCGCACCACCTCACTCCGCCGTCATCCACCGCCAACGGGATCTCACCGGCGGCCTCGTCTCCATCGCCACCCACCTCATTTCCCGAGATCGGCGCCGGAGCTCCGAACAACCCATCGTGCCACTCTTCCATCACCGCCGGCGACGGGGGAGCGGGCTCACCGGAAAGAGAAACACCACCGTCTACGACCACGGGCGATGGCGCCGGCGGCGACAGAGGAGGCTGGAGCCCATAAACCGATGATGGGGTTGATGCATCATCGTCACCACCACCACCACCAGTGGTCGGTGCTGGCGATGGTTGAAAACCTGAGAAGTGTAAAACAAAACAATGCACTGTATATATATATATATAAACTCTTCTTATTGTGGTTGGAAATGGTTAAGAAAATGAGCACACACTAAGCATCAAGCATGAATGCATGCTTGTTACATACCTTGAATGGAAAATGATGAAAGTATGAAGAAGAAGAAGGAAAAGAAGAGAAGAAAATGAGGGAGAAGTGGGATCCGCATCTTTGTGAAGGAAGAAGGAGAGAGAACGTGGGAGCTGTGGGGATTGTGATGATGATGATTATGAATGAATGAATCAATGAATGAGTTTCTTTCATGTTGTTGATGTGTTACGGGTGTGGCACTTTGCGTTGTTACGAAGGAACCAGCTTAGGTGCAATGCAAGGAACAATAACACCTTATAAATGAATGCTGCACTTGTCAACTCTTGCTCTACCTTGATTTTCTTTCCTTTTTCCTCTTTCTTTTCTTTTTTTTTTTGGCTTTTCACATGATTTAGACCATCAGTCTTTACCTGGAGATTTACGATCAAATAATGTTTTAGATATATATTTTTTGGACTTAGTTGTTGTGGAAAAAATATATTTTTAACCATGTGATAATAGTCTAAAATCTAAATGTCTAATACATACCACGTACTCAACTGTAGGTTTTCCATACCTTCCATACCGGCATGGTACTCCACTTCAATATTTGCCTATAGAATTAGAATGTTTACGTATATACCTACCTATCAATAAAGGGATATACATGTCAAAAGATATATAAATAAACAAATAAAGAGGTCTAGGAATTAAATCTAAGTTATGGTGATACATTAAAACAAAAGATTGACTAGGTGAGTCAATCAATCTCATTATTGTTAATTTGTTTATGTTTCTTTTCTTACTTTGCCCAAAAGAAAAGAAGTAAATTTTGTACCCTGCCCCCCTCCATTTTTTTTTCTTTGGTTAAAAAATGTCATAAGACAAAAAGCTAACTAAACAAGAATCATTGCCCACGGCCCATGTTCCGCAGCCACACTTGACACCATGAGATAACGGTTGGTGACTTGGGTTGGGCCTCACTCAAGTCCATATTCAGGTGAAAATGCAATTTTTTTACTGATTAAGGATAATTGTGTATGTTAACTGCATGAGCCTGCACAAGATTCATGCGCTTTGTTGGAATTTTGAGTTGAGCTTGGGCCCATTGATACCAAAATCTAGGCCTAACTGTGGACCTGTGTGGCAGTGATATTATGTTGCAATTAGCTGGGGTTTCAGGCTGGACATGCAGAGACCAAACAACAAAGGCTGGATAGTTAATTAACCTCCAATTTACAAACACATTCTTAGGGGGAAAAAAAAATTTCCTGTCTTTTGTGCCTTTGGAATGAAAATAGCAATTTTTGTTTTTGCTTTTACTAATGAGGAGAGGTGTGATCGCAGTACTATAGTTTATAGATCCTAAACTACCACGGTCAGAAAAAGGTTCTTCCATGCATATAATATTTGTTTAATTTGTTCGTCAATAATCATGCTAGATGCTTAGAAGGGGAAATCGCTTTTCGAATCTATTAAGGTCAAGACCCTTTGAAAAAAAACACAAGATTCGTGATCAGTACCACTACTCTAGCCTAGATAGATGATGCTACCAATAGGGCAAAATAGCCTCTTTCAATAGTAGAGGACTGCAGTCAAATAACCTTTCAATGTCTTTGTACTAGAGGAAAATTTAGAAAGAATAAAATAAAAATAAAAGCACATAAAATTTGCATGTTTTAACATTCCATAATATAAGATTATATCAGGCGCCTTGAAATTTTAAGGTTCAGAGTTTACCATAATGATTTTAATGTTCAATATATGCTAGATTTGAGGTAGAAGTTAGCAAAATACCTTATCTTCAATCAGAAGCCATGGAATTATAGGTTCCTCGTTCAAAGGGAGTTTGAGTGGTAAAAAGAAGATACACCGAGAGAGAAGAAGGAGGTTTCAATAAATTTAAACAAGCTTTGGGTACATTTGTACTGGGGTTATTGTTTTGTACCTTTTCGGTTTTGAGCTGTGTTCCGATTCATTGTTACTGTTTTCAGCTATTTAAAACTGAATGTTGATAAGTTCTTTTACTTTGACAGAAGGAAAAAAGTAGGAGTACCATGCAGTTGTGTAAAGGATGATTTTATGTAGTCACTGTAAATGCATATATAAAAATATCAAAAATATTATTTCTAACATCCAAAAGTAAATATTTAATTGAGACATCTACTCTATCACTATTATATTATATGTGGAGATAGTATCATGATCTTCACTCATTCATTATATTCAATAGTGATAGACCATAAATCTTATTTAGACGCCTATTTTTTAGTGTTGGAATAATATTACTCAATTACATGTTTGAAAATGATAAGTATATTTTTTATTACCGACCTAAAAGAAACTCTTCTTAACTAGTATTGCTAATGCCACTTTGTTGCAAAATAGTACTGTTCATTTTAAAATACCAAAACCTTGAAAGAGTATAATAAACTAATATATCATCGTAAGTGCTTTCTGTTATATAAATTCCTTCGTTCATAATGAGAAAAGAAAAAACATTAAAAAAATTAACTTAAAACAATTGCAGACGACTAAGTCATGATTCTCATTTAACCAAGTTACAAATTAAAACCATTAATCGGTTAGCTAGTTTTGTTTCGGGTAATTGATAAGTATTAAGTGCTCAAAACTTTCGTAAAGAGAGGAATAAGAATGCATTTGTTTCAAATTAAAAAATAATTATAAAACTTAAATTTTATATATAATTAAAAAAATTAAAAATTAATATTTTAAAAAAGTTATTGGTTTTAGCTTCTATAAAGAAGATAAAACTTAATTTTTTTAGAATTCTAATTATTTTTAAAAAATTATTCAAATATATTCAAAATAATTTTTTAATAAAAAATGTGATTTTAGGACACAAAATCCCAAACGAATGCAGCCAAAAACTTCATCGAGCTTAAAGTCACAAATAAAAAATAGCTCGAAAACACAAAACATGAATACAAAACAACAAATGACACAAAACTATGCTATCTCATTTAGTTTGTTTTGCTTAAATTAAAACCGCTTATCAATTAATTTATTTTGCCTTTTATTATGGGTTAGAGTACTCTGTTATCTCCTTTCAATCCATGATCCCAATTTCAACCACAAAACTGTAAAGACGAATTGACATTAACTTTATTATTATCCATGCATGCATGAATAGAACTGTTGGGTAAATTCGTTAAAGGTGGAAAGACGCACCTTTCAGTCCAGTCAATTGCAGTGTGTAGAGATAAGAGAGACAAATTTTGTTCCTTTGCGTTTCTGATGTACCCGAAAAGAAAGTGGTGGGCATAGTTTCAACCCAAATGATCAATCCTCAAGTATAAAGGAATTGATCAAAGTACCATATAGGCATATGCTACCTGTCAAAGGCGCGCAGGTTTTGGGGGGGCCAATCCCGGCCACATATCGATGGAGCTTTGTTTTCTCCAAGTCCCATCTCTCAGATTTAATTTTATCCATATGGATATGGTTATCATCATTTTTTGCAATTTGCCTCTACATATATATTTCTTTATTAATGTTATTTTCACATTCATTTTCTCTTATATATGGTCTCAATCACCACTAAGGATGCAAAAAGAGATAAAAGAAATTTAGTGATGTGGTGACTAAGGATAAAAGGAAGAAAAAATGATGGTGATTAAGGGATGCATGTGAGCTATGTAAGTGAAGCTAATGTGCGAAAAAAAACATTGGCTTTTTTTTTTTTTATAAAGACATTAAATCTAGGAATTCTTTTTAGGAGTTGGAGGAAGAGGGAAGGTGGGGATTAAACACAGAACCTCTCACTCAAATAGTACAGAAAACAATCACAATCGCTAAACTATGAGCTTTACCACAAAAAAATCGATCCTTTTATCTATTGAAAATTTCACTTGTGTATAATTGTATGTGACTTTCTAGTAGTTTCACTGCACTTTTTTAATTATTTTGTTCGCCTTTATATATATATGATTTAAGCCAATAAATTAATTCTTAATTTGTCATTATTTATTATTTGCATATCCCACGATAATTTAAGCAAATATATAATTTGGTGCAATTGGCATAGGCCTGGGGTGATTCGATTGGGGAATTTGATTGGGAAGATTTGTGGCACGAAGAATGAAGAGATCAATGGACGAGGCAATGCTCACAAGGTGGAAGCTATGGGAGCTTTGTTAGTGCTTCGGCTTGCTTCAAATTTGGGGATTATGCACAATCATTCTAGGGTCCATTTGGTTTATTAGTTTTGGGAGAATTACTGTTCAAATATAAAAAAATTAATTTTAGAGAAATAACTTTTAAAAGAATTAATTTGTATTTGATTTGAGTGTATCAAAAGTAAGTTTAAGAGAATGATTTTTGTTTGGATATGATAAAAATAAAATTACTTTTAATTATTGATGTGAGAGTAATAATAAGATTTTATCTCAAAAGTACTTTTGAAATAATGAAAAATATCTTAAGAATACTTCTCTCAAAAATACTTTCAATTGCTTGAAAAATATTTTTCACATAATTAAAAAAATTACCAACTCGTTGAGTTACTATACAATCTCATTCTCTTTTAAAGCTTCAAAATGCTAAATCAAAAGCTTTGAAAGAAATGGACTAGCCCTTTCTCACATTGGATTAATTTTAGCATAGGAATAATTCTGCTTTCATGTTTGATTTTTTCAACGTCCAGCTTGTCCCAAGAGTGTGTAATAAGGTAGCTAACAAAATAACCCATTTAACAACCAAGGAAGGATTAGACCAAGATTGGGCTAATGAAATACTCATTTGTATTTGAAATGTTATTGTGTTGAATTCTTTGATCGAATAAATTCACATATTTCACAAAGAAAATAAAATAGACACACTGCTTTTTAAAACCTGATATGCATGCAAAAGGGATGGATGCTACATAGAATGCGCATTTGAGAGTCTTATCCTCAACACTTTTGGTATGGTTCGTCTGTGGTCAAAGGAGGTGGTAATAAATAAGCTTGGCATTCCTTTTAGTTTAGCTGGTAATGTTTTCTTATGTCTCTTGAGTTTTGTCCTTTACATGCTGCCTTTTGGTTGGTAATTTTATCATTTTTGTACTTCGGGTTGTTGCTGAAACTTTTCTGGAACATTTTCTTTGTATCATCTTTTTGCTCACTCCATTTAGGTAGTTTGAGCCTCTATTAATCGGGGAAAAAAACAATTTGATATGCATTTCAAATCCAAAACAAATGCGAAGAAAAGTCAGCACATGCATGCCTGATGCATCGCCATTACTGTTGGTGTGGTGGGCGAACCATGATACAATTGAGAGAGATTTTTACTTCTTTTTTTTTTCTCTCTGCTGAAGACTCTTTGGTTTAAGACAATTTAAGTTAAATTTATAATCTTATATTAATTATTAAATTTCTTATTGTTAGCTTCCAATGGCTTGAATACAATCAAATCAAGACTTGTTATTTACCAAATAAGTTTCTTTGGAAAAAATAAAAAGAATTATACAATTATATAAAATTCAGTCTGTAAACATTTATCACCTTATTATGACAACACACAAAACTCCTAATAATAACAACCTCGTAACCACAAGGCATATCAAACCTAATAACTAGTTGGATTTTTTAAATATATAATTAGAGGTTTAAATCGTAATGATGCATTTGGAGGGCAACCAAAATGGGGCCCTACACAATTATGATTATGGTCGTCTAATGCTTTCAGTTATATCAAGCACGAAAGCAATAATTAAGAATCTTATGATTACTAGTATGTGTCTTTTTCTTGTGCTTGCTTGGGCCTCAAAATCGAGACATTCTGCTCATTGAGTTTTAAATAGATCTTTATTCTTTTTATATAAGTAAATTTCATTTAAATTTAATAATAAAATAATATTTTAACAAAAATTTATTTTTCATCAATATAGACTTACATTTACAATATTATTTTATTATTAAGTAGGAATACATTCACATGATAATCTATAATCACGTCAACATTTCCCCTCAAAAACCTTTGGGATTCTGATATTCAATTGAGCGGACGCTTTGTATTTGCTCCCATCACGTGCAGAATTGTTCCACTTTCTTGTTGTTTGACTTTCATAATCTTTCGTGATACTCTTTCAACTTCATATTAACTCCTGTTTAAACTTAATTGTATATAAAAAAAAATAAATAAAGCCTTGAATAGTTTTCATTTTCTAAAATACTTAAATTTAAAAATTAAATTATCGCTTTTAAAAAATGCATGATTGATTAAAAATGAAATAAAGAGTAATAAAAATGGTAACATGTGTAAAAAGGTTATATTGTAGCGATGAACTTTATGATACTCTCAAATAAACATTAACTCTTCACACACACACAAAATTTCCTTACCAAAAAAAAAACACACACACAAAATTTAGTCATTGTTATTATTGATATTTATACTCACAATATATCATACATCATGTCA